>CM034154.1:64929595-65035003 GCA_019776745.2 Taxus chinensis
GCTTAAAAGGTTCTGAAGATTGACTTTGTTTTGAACAATCCACATTAATGAACAAAGTACAGTGGATAGTGAGTACGCATTTGTTATTTCAGGATAGAGTAACTAGCAGTACAGGGTCGGGGCACTCCTCATTTTTACTTTGCAAATAGAGGATTTGGAGATATAATTAGTTCTATAACTCGGTTTTCATATTCGAATCGAGTGAAAGAAGAATCTAATTAGAGACAAAGCATTCGCATCTATTCGAGTTTTGGAACCCAGAAGGAAGTGGTTACAGGCGTGGAAGATTTGAAGAGGTTTGTCTTATGAAGATTTTATCCAAAGAGGGGCGAAAACTAGGCCAACGGGTTCAGAAGAGTTATATCGCGGATCGAGTCGGAGATTGGCAGAAGTAACAGAGTAACAAGGAGAGATTTAGAGTGATAAATCCTCAACCATGGCACCGGGGGGGGGTAAAAGTGGAAATGCAAAGGCCAATGCCTAAACAACGTTAAAAACTAGACCCAGTAGCCACAAATGAAGAATGTTATACATAGATGTAAGCAATCCCTAGATGGTGTTATTGAGTGGGAAGATGGGAATCCCCATAAGAATTGTACCTGTTAGGAGATATAATCACCTACACTCTACACAGAGAAAAAGTAAATGGTGTTGGAATTAGTATGCCCCACCAAAAATTGAACACCTGAGGTTTACCTATATATGGATTGATGATGTTAAGGTTAAAATGGAAGAAGGCGGGCTGTTCAACTATATGATTGCCCTTATCTTTGGAAAGCCCGAGCACCTATACCAATGGTTGATTTTGTAGGTGCGTGAAGATTACTTCCGACTTTCCATGCTAAGATTGCATGAAACGCCCCATTTGTTTCACAATTTATAGGCCTCATATGTTGAGGTAGATATCTTGAAAGTGACCTGGTGCAAGGAGGCTATTTAAGAGACCATCATTGGTATGCCCTCACAATGTGGGGTCATGGTACTATGACATTTCAGCCAGTGGCGGAAGGACCCCATATGAAAATGGCCATGCATTTGGTGACTAACTGAATTACTAGGAGAGGTGGACATAGGCCCACAAACTTGGGGGCTACATGTCTATAGGAATAAGTGCATTTGAAACCATAACAACCTATCCATGGTGTACAGTTGGGCAGAGGAAATTTTCATGTGTACATGAAGAAGGGCCAAGATCCTTTGGCGTAACGTCTTTCTCACCATTTTATCATGGATATTAGGGTGCCTTGACACACCAAACAATTGTATGGAGTAACCTTACCACCCTTTCAAGTATCCTTCACCCTGAACATGTTCAGAAAAAATATGATGCGATACCTGACAACACCCCACAAGGAAATGCTTGAGAACTTGTAACATGCACATACGAACTTGTTTGGGAAGAGTGTGAGAATCCTAACAACTCCTAGCGGCACCGAGGGGTAAATCCAAATTCATGGTTGTGTTCAACACTACTCCTAGGGAAGATTAAGAATAGATGAATCATGGAGCCCCTTGGTTGCAAGATTCCCTTAGTGTTCACTACTCAGTACTTCCAAGTGGGGGTGAATAGATTTAAGGAGTCAAAGAAGATAAGGCTGGAGCTGGGTAGTCTAGACCAGGAACATAGGGAGATGAGGAAGAAGTTGAATTACCCGTCGACAAGCGTTGTGGAAAAGTACGTGTCACAAGAGATTCAAATGACAAGGCCGATGACGCTACCCATCACTGGAGGATCCGTGACGTGCGTGTACTTGCGTATAAGGCCGAAGTTTGATAAGGGAGTGTATCTAGAGAATGAAGTATCCGACCTGAGGACCATTGGGAGAAAGAAGCCCAAACCCAAGAAGAGGGGGAAGAGAGGAGAAAGCACAAGTGTGCTGACTACTCGACCGTGAGCATGTTATCCCTACGAGTGCTTAAGCCAAGCACTACATATGGAGAAATTAAAGTATCCAGTGAAGGAGGAGGATGCCGAGAGTAGAGCACCTAAGACAACCCATCTCTAAGGACTAATCACTGAGGAAGAAGATAAGGCCCAAATTCCTGATCAGGAGTTACCTATCAGGAAAAGTAGAGGGGTGGATAAGGAATCTGACTCGAGGATGATCAACAGCTTGGAAAAAATACTGGGAGAGAGGAGAAGAGAGAGTGAAGGCAGTCTGGCCAAGGAAGAAGAGGCAAAGAAAGGCCAGGAACCACATGTGTTTAGCATCTATGACTCAGAAGAGGAGAGTGGAGATGAGAAGCAGGAGTTCATATTCACACTGTGCAAGGGTGCGTAGGATGAGGAGGACACTGAAGACATGAAGGAGGATGAGGAGGTTACCAAGTAGAAATAGTGAACCATAAGTTTTACGAAGGAGGAGATTACTAAGGTGGCTGAAAGAGAAGTATAGAAAATGCTTGAAGTCCTGGTAGACTAAGAGTTGGAGCGTAGCGCGGACATATTGCTGAAGGAATGGAAGGAGTAGAACATCAAAAAATAGCATGACATCTTGGGAGGCCCAGACTCTGACGTAAGCTCCCAAAGGACCGCTCGAGTAGATGTAGGAATAGAGGCAAGAAATGGGCTATGTGGAGACCACAAAGAAGGGTACACATGTGATTCCAAAGCACTGCTACCCATGGAGAGGCCTCCTAGCCAGGGGTGTATTTTGAGGGAAGGATGAATATACCCAGAAACAAAATAGCTCATTTCTTAGGCATTCAATTCCTACATTGATGAGCCAAAATTCAAAGTCTACCGAGGATCACTCATCACATTGCTAGAATCTAAGGTGGTTAATCCCTTAGTGAATGCTCAGGAGTGTTAGGATATATTATTAATTATGCATAGTTAGATTATTTAATTAATTTTATTAATTAAATAATTAATGGTTATATGGTTAATCAAACCATATTTGTCAGTGGTATTCCACATTGTTATATTGTAATAAACCAATTATATTTGTTTTTATTTAATTGTTGTTCCCGGATTGATTGAAGCTTGTTTAGTTGTTTTGGTTGCACCTGTACAACTCATTCTTCTGGATGTTATGATGTGCAATATATATAAATATGGCAGCCATTCAATGTACGTTTACGGATTGAGGATTAATAAAATATCACAGGCTTCCGTCCCTTGTTTTCTCAATATCTTGCATTTGGTACCAGAGCGAAATTTGGCCCTGTGAAGGTGGGGAAGAGAGAGCAGCAGAGAAAAGGGGATTGGCGACGTATTGCAGCATTCGAGAGCCTGTGCAGCCTCATGCAAACTCCAGCCCCATCCCTGCCTCCCCACATCCGCCTTTCCTTCCAGGTATTGGAAAGGCATTTTTTTTTTTTTGCACTGGTGCACTCAACATAGGCAAAAATTGCTACAGGTATTGAATTTTTTTAAAAAAAACATTTCCCCAATCAGGTTTTGGATGTACTGCATTTAGAGGTATATTTTGTTTTGGAGGATTGCTGTGCTTGTGTATATGCACCTGCGTGAATACACACACAAGCAAAGGAAAATTTAAAAAAAAAAAAGAGAAAGGCGTTTTTCTTGATCTAGCACCTGTACAAGGGAAAAAAAGGTTTTTTTGAGAGCATATGCGCCCTTTGATGTCCCATGCGCGGCCAGCTAAATAGAAAAAACGTTTTTTTTGGAGCTAAATCGTCAACCCTTTGCTGGCCCCCATCCGCTGCACAAGAGATAAAAAACTTTTTTGTGAGCACATTCAGGCAAAACGTGCCTATGCAATACCAGGCGTGAAAAAAAAGGAAAAAAACAAACCAGTCCTATAAGCAATTACAAAGCAAAAGATATGCCCCAAGTAAAAAAATGGCCCAGCAATAAAAAAAAACGCACCAAAGCAAAAAGAGAAAGTTCAGAAGGCTCCATTTTTATTCTCCCCACGGCTTCCTGTACAAAATGCAAAACAACTGCAAAAATGCGCCCAATCATAAAAAAAAACTGAGGAAACGGGGACGCTGCCCTTTAGTATTCAACAACGCGGCCCTGTACAGTGAAAACGTGGCGCAGGCATGAAAAACGGTGGCCAAGGGAATAAAAAATAGCGCCAAGGAAGAAACGCCAGCCAGAAGGAAGATCTGCGCCAAACAAAAACTCGGCCTGTACATGAATCATGGCGTGAAAAGAAGAAAAATGCAGCCCAGTAGAAGACATACAAGGCATGGAGGTTAAAGGAAAACACTCATATCCTTAATTTGGAGCAATAAAATAACCCTAAACCGCCTCTCACACCCTGCTGGCTGCCCACATGGAACCTCATCTAGGGCGCATTTTCTAAAGGTTAGGCCAATTTTTCACATACTTTAAAATACAAGTTTGCTCATCTCTACATCCAAAATCGCCCCTTAATGGCGCAAGTTGGGATAGAGGAAAGCCCTTAAAGTGGAGTTGCATGGTTCAAATCCCACCCCCCCAAATCCACATTTTGCATTGGGCGGAATTTTTAGCGGACTGCTATATTTAGCAGTTTTTTGAATTTAGTTCATAACTAACTACATTTAGCGGAGAATCCCTAATTTATGGACAAAAAAAAAAATTCTCATTTGGTCTATTTTCCTCATTCCAGACATTTTTTGGCTAAAGGAGACCCACCTAAAAATTGCATTTTCCAGTCAGCTTTTTTTGCATTTTTAGCATTTAGGACTCCGGATGTCACAGGACCCGAACTGAAATTTTTTGGCCTGTCATTCAAATTTGTATTATTATTTGTACTAATTTGCATGTTGCCATCGTCAACTGCAAACTTGTACTGCTCAAAACTGGCAGATATTGGCCATCAAAATAGTAAATTTGGTTCTGTAACACTCAACGAGTATCCTAATCTCTTCGACCGCGTTCGTTAATATACAGTGGCCTTCTGTGAATCGCTTACGGGTAAAGCCGTCGCGACTACTCTTACTGCACTTACGCCTAATAGCTGAAAACAACTTCATCTGGGCATCTTCCCTATAAATCACGGGGAGTATAAGGTTCTAGTGCACACACTAGGAACCATCCCCATCCGTCTGTAACGATTGAAGAATAAAACTCCGGACTGAGAAATTATCTGAGTATATAGCGAAGTAACGCATGCATATGAAGGATATTTCTTTTTGAGCCGGTGTCATAATCACACAGACCCCATCAGTATAAACTGTCCTTTGTACCCAAAAACGTATCGAATTCTTTCCCGTACGTTAACGCCATCTTTCACGTACTGCCCCAGGGTAATATAGAAAGGCGAGCTTCTTCCACGTATCGGTATATCGGAAGGGCGCGTATATAGAAAGGTTCGGTATATCGGACTGACTGACGGTATATAGATTGGGAGACCTATACCTACCTGGAGTGATAAGAGCCAAACCCTGTCAGTGATCTCTGCAAAATGGGCACCAATGCCCCCAAATTTTTTCTTCCGGATTCACAATTGCTCAGAGGAAGCAACTATGCTGCTGGAAGACAAAAATCAAGACACAACTTGAGTTTGAAGAAATCTGGCCTGTTGTGACTGGTACTCTAACCAGATCACCAACTGATGCAACACAACAACGACAATTTGATAGAGCAGAGCAGATCAGAAAAAGCAAAACTCATCATCTTGTTTGGAGTGTCCGACGATGTGCAAGCCCACATTCGAGATGCCACAAAGCAAAAGAAGCTTGGGATAAAGCTGAGCACAATATATGAGGCCAAGAACAAGAATGTCATACTCAATTTGCAGAGAGTCATACATACATTGAAATTCAAACAGAATGAAAAAAAATTGAAGCTTCCTAAGAAGAGTTGCAGAGTTGAGGGCTTCACTTCTAGCCCTAGGAGAAGAGGTCAAAGATGATCTCTCTCGTTCCCATTGTTCTGAGAGCTCTCCCTTCTTCTTACCGATTTTTGTCACAACTCTAAACTTGTCAGATACGACAATTAGTTTTGACAAGTTAGTAAACCTACTGCAACAAGAGGAAGCAATGCACAACAAGGATGATGAAGAGGAGCAGGCACTGTCTTCACATCAAAAATGGAAAGGAAAAGGTAAAGGAAAACCTAAATCCTATCAGAAGTCCCCACATCAGAATCAGTATCATGGGGACAATCAACAGAAGAAGCAATGTCCATTTGCAAAAGAGGACATGACTTGCAAAAATGTTGGTTTAAACACATATAAGAAAGGTTCATCAAGCAATTCTGGACCACAACAACAACAACAACTTACTTACGGACATTCAAACAACAATCACGGGCAGAAAAAAAGGAACTGGAAAAGAAAACCCCCCCAGCAAGGTAATATTGCTGAGCAACAAGAACAGTCAGACAATGAAGACTTCTTGTTCACTGCTCGATCAAGTGAACCATCCACGTCATCTAGTGATGTGAGTCTGGTATGTTGATTCGGGAGCCACTCGACACATGACCGGCCACAGAGACTGGTTTATTTCAATGAGGGACACGCCATCGAAAAATCATGTTTCGTTGGGAGATGATTCTTCATATACAGTTCAGGGGATTGGAAACATTTCTCTACCCCTTGGTTCACGCAAATGCAGACTATCAGATGTCTCTATATGTCCCTGGGTTGACAAAGAATCTTCTTTCGTCAGTCAACTCCTAGATCACAACCTGAAAATTGACTTTGATAGTCAATCCGGCAAGAAAATGTGTTTGATTCGAGATAAATCCAGAGGCTCGAAAATAATTGCAAAAGCCTCAAATGTGGGACGAATGTTTCAACTTGATTTCATTCACAAAAAATGATCAAGCACTTGTGGCTAAAAAAAAAACTCCACCTCAGCTCAGTTGTGGCATCGAGATTTGGTCATGTAAGTTTCAAATATCTCGAAACACTTCGCCGGTGTAATATGGTAATATGGTACACATGGGCTACCATCTCTTCAGAAGGATACAGACAAGTGTCCTCACTGCTTAGCAGGAAAACAAAACACAGAGTTTCATTCCAAAAAGAGTACTTTTCGAGCTCATGGTAAACTTGACCTGGTTCATACCGATCTGTGCGGTCCAATGCAGCCAAGTCATTCAGGGTTCCAGTACTTCATGCTCTGTGTTGACGACTATTCACGGAAAAAAATGTGGATTTTTTGTCTTCGCAAGAAAAAAGTGAAGCTTTTTGAAACATTCAAAAAGTTCAAAGTGGCAGTTGAGAAAGAAACTGGTCGTCACATCAGAACTCTCCGCTCAGATCGAGAGGGGGGAATTCACCAGTGATGAGTTCAGAGACTACCTACAAAAACTCACGGGATTCGTCGACAAATGCCTCCTCCACACACACCACAGCAAAAATGGTGTTGTTGAGAGAAGAAATCGTACTATCATAATGGAAATGGTGCGATGCATGATCGATGATTCCGACTTTGCAAAGACATTTTGGGCAGAAGCAGCAAAAAAAAAAAAACAGTGTATTTTGTTTGTTAACAGAGCGCCCACAACTGCTCTTGATGGAATTACACCACAAGAAGCATGGTCAAAAAGGAAACCATCCATTGCACACCTCAGAGTATTCGGGTGCAAAGCCAGCATGCACATACCCAAACAAAACAGAAAGAAAAATGGACATTGGAAGTCACAAAAATCATCTTCATTGGATACAGTGAAGAGAGACTTGGGTACAGATTGATGGATCCTAAGACCAGAAAAGTCTACACAAGCAGAGATGTTGAGTTTTTTGAGAAGAAGGAAGCAGAGACTCCTCCTCCGGACTCGCAAGATGTAGATTTTTCACCAGTTGTAAAAAATTGAAGCTAATGTTCCCTCAGAAGATGAAAGTGATGATGGGGATGATAGTGTTGATCAGATAGAACCACAACCCATGGGAACAGCTCAACGTATGCCTAAATGGTGTACAAGTACATTATGAGATGCAAGATTGGATGCTCCACCGATACATCCACCCCTGGACCACGGACTCGCAGTAAAAAGCAAGAGAAGAAGTTAACTTTGCTTTGATGAGTAGAGTTATTGAATCAGACGAGCCCTCTACAGTCCAGGAAGCCCTACAGTCAAAAGCTTGGAAAGATGCCATGGATTCTGAATATCAATCAGTGATGAAGAATAACACTTGGCAGCTTGTCGATCTTCCACCAGGGAAGAAAAACCCATTGGATGCAGATGATGGATATTCAAAACTAAGTACAAAGCAGATGGGACAGTGGACAAGTGTAAAAGCAAGACTTGTAGCAAAGGGGTACGCACAGAAAAAAGGGCATTGACTATGAGGAGACATTTTTCTCCCACAGCTAAGATCAAAACGATCAGGATGATCTTTTTGCTCTAGCTGCTCAGTTTGGATGGAAAGTTCACCAATGGACGTAAAAAGTGCCTTCCTGAATGGAGATTTACAAGAAGAAGTCTACATGACTCAACCTGAGGGATATGTTGTACCTGGTCAAGAAGAAAAGGTATGCAGACTCAGGAAATCTCTGTATGGCCTCAAACAGGCACCCCGGGCATGGTACATCAAGATTGATGAGCATCTCGTACAACATGGATTTGTCAGAAATCCATACGATCCCAATCTCTACCTCAAAAAAAAGGGGGGGGGGAGATGGTGATTGTTGTTTTATGTCGATGATCTAGTCATCACTGGCAGTTCAGTTCAGTGGATGATTGATGAAACAAAGAAAGATCTTAAGCGATCATTCGACATGACAGATCTCGGGCTTATGCACTACTGTCTTGGACTGGAAGTATGGCAGAAAGAGAATCACATCTTTGTTTCTCAGATGAAATATACCAAGACAACGCTCGAGAAGTTTAGGATGATGGATTGCACACCAATTGCTACACCTATGGAGAACAGATTACAGTTATCTCGTTCAGATCCATCTCCTGAGGTAAGTGCCACTCTCTATCGGCAGCTGATTGGGAGTCTCATTTACCTGACCTACACTAGACCAGATATCAGCTTTGCAGTGAGCTATCTATCCAGGTTCATGCAGGAACCCAAAATTTGTCATTGGAAAGCAGCAAAGCGCATTTTGAGATATCTCAAAGGATCAGTGGATCTTGGTCTAGAATACAAGAAGAACGAAAACTTCTTGACTGGATATTCGGATTCAGATCATGCTGCATGTAACATTGATGATAGAAAAATCCACTTCTGGATTTGTATTCTTTATGGGATCTGGACCAATATCATGGGGAAGTAAGAAACAACACTTTGTTTCTCGCTCTTCCACAGAAGCCGTATCGTTCTGCAGGAGAAGCTGTCTGTGAAGCGATTTGGCTACGTCGCATACTGGAAGGACTTGGAATACCACAGGAACCGACCACCACCATGTATGTTGACAATGAAGGTGTTCTCAAACTTGTTCGCAATCCAGTTTTTCACGAGAGAAACAAAGCACATTGAAGTTCAGGTTCATTTCATACGCGAACATGTGTTGAAGCACAACATCCAGCTTCAATTTTGTCCAACAGCTGAACAACGAGCAGATATTTTCACAAAGTCACTTGCACGTGACAAGTTCGAGTTGTTCAGAGCATTTCTCTCCTCATCTCTTCAGACAATGCACAATTAAGGGGGGGGGGAATTAGGATAATTATTATCCTATTATTAATTATGCATAGTAGATTATTTAATTAATTTTATTAATTAAATAATAATGGTTAATTGTTATATGGTTAAAAACCATATTTGTCTTTTGCACATTGTTATATTGTTTAAACAATATATTTTTTTTTTATGGGAATAGAGAGTAGGGTCTACGTGATTAGGAATTAGAAATATTATATTGATAATAAGGACAAGGAGTGAGGTCATAAATATTTTGTGTATTTTATTTGTAGAAAGTCTAAAAATGTGGAACCCATGTAAAATGATAAGGTTTATCTTATCTTAAAGGATAAGCTTACATATACAGATAAGAGTAAGGTATGGAATATGATTCGTCAGAGTGGATTTCTTATCCTATCTTAGAGATAAGATGGATAAGCCTGGAAGTTCTATAATAGAGAGGCCACCCCCCTCATTAGCATAGAAAGAAGTAGTGAGAAATATTGTAGGAAGTGTGCAAAGGAAGACATCAGTTAAAGGTGTGTTGAAGAAGCCATCAAGAGGTGTAATTGTAAAGTTTCTCCCATAGTCTGTTGAAGTACCTCATGGGTGAGATTGTAACAATTTCGTGTTAATATTATAATTTATATTTCAGATTTGTCATCATTCCATCTTATCATAGTCGATGGTATTCTTGTGTTCGGTTGTTGTTTTGTTTCCAGATTACATCCACCAAACTAAAGGTTGTGCATTAGTAAATAATCATAGCACGAGGAGTTCCTGGTGAAGAATCGTCATAGTGCCGGATTGGTGATGACAGGATCTTTTTTGTTCGCTCCCTATGAGCATCTTTTCCTGTTGTCCAGAACATACTAAGTCCCGACTCCATTCTGCCTTGGAGCAAGCCTTTGCACCTCTCTAAGAATTACTTTTGCATGTGCCTTTGCACCCTATTTTTTCACATCACAAGGCTTCACATCTTAGGTACTTAGTTATTTTTAGGGGTCCAACATCACCCCACACTAAACTTGTTGTCATCCCAAAAAACCTCCATGCTTCCCGAAAAAAAATTGTCAACTAGAATGCTGTTAAAAATAATAAAGAATAGAGGTTGGGAGAGAATATTAATCAATAATTGAGGAATGGGGGGGATTCTATACAACCAATTGGAGGAGTTCGAGGAAATTCACATCTATTTGGTCCTGCGATATTTCCCAAGCCTTCAACTCAAATAAGGCCTTACCTGAAGCTTCACCTATGACACTTGGTGCCTGGTCTAGGGTGATTTCTTCCACCTTCACTCTCAACATGTTAGTAGCCACCCCTAGCTCAATGCATACACCCTCAAACTCATCCATCCATTTAGTGATGGTTTCTCAGAGCTCACTGATTCTGAAATCTAGCTTCTCACGCTTTGTCTTGATTTTCTCCTTCTGGGTCATGTTGTTAATGACCAATTGTGCGTGCTCTGCTTTGTTGGTAGGGATGGTATCTTGTAACACTTTTATGGATACCTCTTCCTCTCTCGCCCATGTGTTGATAACTGACTCACATTTTCTACAAATATTGAAGCCCCTATCTGCCAGTATAGTCACCTCCTTGAGTTCAGAATGTAGATCTTCTAACTCTGTGATTTGGGCTTCAATTGCAACCTTGTTTTCTTCTTTCTCATTTTCAAGATCTATAGATGTGAGGCATGTGCCATCCTTGATGTTAAAAAGTAACATCCCCATAAGGTCCTCATAGTACTCCTCATCCCCAAAATTATTCTTGGCCTAGCTCACCAAGGCTAAAAATTGTACTAGAATGTTTTTCATGAGGGTTTCAACTCGGTCATATGCCTCCTTTTTCCACGCTTGTTAGCCCCTTAACCCCTGGAAAACCCTATCTATTTCCTTCTCCTTTCTCTTCCTCTATATGATCAAGGTCCGAATAGTGGTCCCTATATCTATAATGCAATGAATTACCTTTGAACACATCTTTTACATAGCATTACATTCATGCTCATCTGTTAGGTGGTTAGGATTTACCACTTTGTATGTATCTCCTCCCTTCTTCTTCAAGTGAACAAACTCGATCGAATGATCATTGACCATGAAATTAGGTTCCTCAGTGTGGTAGTGCATGTTCTAGCTGAGCATCTTCCTTGTCTTGGGCACACCCTCATCTTGATCCATAAAATCGGAACCATGCAAATTTTTTGGTGGGAGGGTGTCCTAGAATCTTGCGTAGAATACCTTCATGGGGTCATCCACGGAGTCAATGTGTGGGTACACAGGTGTCCACTTCTTCCTTGTAGCTTTGCACTTGGTTCTTTGCTTCTTCTCCCTAGGAGTGAATCCCGTATCCTTCTTTATATAAAAGGAGTCCCTTTTATCTCCCTTTGGGCTAGCATTCTGTGGTGTAGCCGGCCCATGTGCTAGAATCTTCTTAACCCCTACAGAGTGTTCTTATTCTTCTCCTTCTTCCTCACTTGCATATGTGGTTTTTGTCTCATCCTCCTGACCCTCTAGTTTTAATTCCAAATTTTCTTTGAAAGTGGTGGGGTATTTTTCCTCTCTTTCCCCTAATTCCATTGTATGCATTGGGATTATTTTATCTCTTTTCTTCAGGCTCTTCCTTCTCTTCCTCCTCCTCGTGCCCTAGAAATGAATCCTTAGTGCCATCTTGTATCAAAGTTTTGGATCTCTTGCTACCATTCTGTCCCATGTAGTACTTCCTCTATTCGGAGGTATCCAACCTTCTTTCATCTTCTTATTCTTCGTCCTCCTTTTCCTCTTACACTGCTTTCATGCATGGGATTGGTGTCTCATGTGGGTTTGGAAAAGGATATTCTATAACCTCCACCTTAATCCCTCTTTGATTTTTGGGGCGCAGCTATACAAACACCCAATGGACATACCCCTTGATGGTAATGTTGACTTTTGGGTGTAAGTCAAACAAATTTGGTTCCAAAACTTTGACGTAGGTAGGTCAAGTGCCATACTGATATGTAGCACACAACGTGTGGAAATCAACATCCACATTTTCTGCATCAAAAATCATTTTTTCCCATCCTTGATCTGGTTGATGGCACACTTCATATATCTAGCTTGAATGTGAGGGGGAGTTTGCACTATGGCCCCATCTTTCCCTTGGCCATCATAAACTTTCCTAGATAGAAATTTTGGGTAACAGAAAATTTTTCCCTGTCTCCAACAACTTATGGTAACTTGTGGGTGATGTGTCACTCATTCTCAAAATCCCCGTGCAAATGCTCAAACTGTTTACTCATCTAAGCCTTGTAAGCACTCGAGATGGTCCCATCATGGGTGAACTTTGCGAATTCGAATGTAGGGGATGCATGTGTGGGAAGGTTAACCCACATTTTATCATCTGGGTCATCTGGGATACCAATATTCCAGAACACGATCAATAACAGGATAGAGCCCCAAGTGATATTTTCTCCTGCCTCATTCTGTACCCACGCCTCTTCAATGATGCCATTCGTAATGAATTGGGAAAATTTTTAGTGTGACCTCTTGGATACCCTATAGGAAATGTACAGGAACCTCCAGTTAATGTTTTTCCACCTTTTTGAATTTCACGATTTGTAGGTAATGCATCAGGAGGAAACTCTCAACGTTGGGTCTCGGAGATCTATAATTACATGTGCCCTACCCCCTTCTCAGAGTTCATATTTTTTTTCATCTCATTAATATTGGCAGTGGCACATAAATCAAGTGCCATATCCTCTCCACTATTCTGTAGACCCGTAACCATCTGAATCAATTGACTTGTGACCCTCATTCTTCTTCCCATAAAGTAGAAGAAATATTTGTGCAGCCGTGACATTAACCACTTGAAAATTGGGGTGGGTTTGGGAATGAACTGGAGATCTCATAGCTAAAAAACTTGAGTCTTTTTCAGTACTTATTGTATTGATTCATCAACCTTAGGGTTTCTAATTTTTTCCACCATCAAAGTGTCTAACAATAGGTCCACCCACATCAACTTTTCATTGTCATATGTTTTGTAGTTATATTCGTTGATCTTGCATTTGTATAGCTTCGAGCTCCACTTTTCAGCCTTAATAACTCTAAGAGGGTACTACATCTCTATCTGCATGGGATCCTCCTTTTCCACCACTAGTTTCTTTGTTCAAGCCTTCTTTAGTGCCATCTCTCTCTCCTTTTTGTCCATGCCCTAGGTGTTATTTTCCTCTCTTTCGACTGTCCTAACTCGACAACTTCCCCGCTTCTCTTTCAAACCACCTCCTTCTTGCTCTATTGTATTCTTCCCTCTATTCTATGTCACATATTTTACTACATCTTTTCAAAATTCCACTGGTTTTTGATAGTAATTTGTGTCTCTCTTCTTCAAAAAACCTTCGTTGCACTTTGAGCTTAGGAGCACAAAATAATTTTTCTAAGGAAAAGTAGTCGAAATGACTATTCTTATCTCTTATTTATACTTTGTTGATTCCTTAGATTTCATTCGACCATGTGTCCTAATGTATTTTTTTGATAAATGGGTAAGTGCAGGAATTTTGGGGGAGTAAAAAGTAGACAAAAACCCCCAAAAAAAAAAAAACACGTATGCGTTCTATTATAACATGATCACGTTTTAAATTTTCAGGTTTGGGATTTACCGAGGGATAACATGTACGTGTTATAATACATATGTGTTACATAACGTGTACGCAATAAACCTACTATACTAAAAAAAAGAGGCATAAACCTCTATCATTTTATCTCCCTCAAACACGAGTTTCAGAGCTTAATTGTGCCCTCGTGTTTTTTTATTCACCTAGATCTCAAGATCAAAGGATCATTTTTGGATCACCTAGAAGGTGTAAATCGATGATGGTGCCATGGAGAATAGGTAAGCACAATTCTTTTCTCAAAATTGCATTGAAATATGATAATTATCTTTTTAAATTTTAATTGAATACATATTATTTATTGTTATAGTTAGAGGTTGAGGGAATCAACAACAACCAAAACATGTTATTCTTTTCATTCCTCCCAACACTCCCATAATTGCTCAACATCCCCCAGGTAGTAAAGAAAATTTAGCAGCCCACATAGTTGAAAATAAAATTTAAATTGAGGATTTAATCAAAACAATGAGGGATTCACAATCTGTAAACCCCCACCACACATCTCTTGTAAACACATTGGAGGCATTACCTATTTATGTAGACACGGAAATGGGGAAAATTGATCATTGGACAACTTATAGAGAGGGTTTGTAGGGTTTATTATTCCAACAAATTGTCATATGTGGATGTAAAGAAAAAATAAATTTCAAAAGACCTCATATGCGCCTTATTCATAGACCCCTGCACTAATTTTCCTATCCCGTTGTCATATAAATGGTTTCCCATCGATTGGTGCAATAATAATTTGATTAAAAATAATTTTTGGGACCGATGGTGGATTGTGCTTGATTTTCCACCTTGTAATAACAATGAGGTGCCAATATACTTTATGAGGAAACTCTATTATGAGTTTATTCTCAACGAGATCCCAAATTATTTTGATTTTCGAGATTTCCAGGGCTAAGGAAAAGGATCTACACAAGATCGACCAGGTGCACAACATGCACCTATTCAGTAGGGTAGATTCCCCACAATGAAGCCCCCTCACCCTAATATTATCCCTCAAGAAGTGAAGGAGACAATAGAGATTGATACAATCCACGTGCTTCAAGGCCTATTTGTGACCCTTTTTTGACATACGAGGGATATTTCTGAGCTAGATGCTTGCAGAGGTACATAGAGTATTCCCTTAAGGAGTACGAGCATAAGGCCACATATTTTCTCGTCATGTGGTAGCATATGTTTGGGGCCTGAGGAGGATGATACTTTCATGCGTACTAATTTTGGTGCACCTAGTGCTAGGGGTGCACACAATAATGTCACTATGTCAGATGTGCTTTTGAGTGAGACATTTGGATTACATTCATCAGCGTCACCTTCAAAGATAAATTTTTTATGTGTGTTACAAAACTTTTGGAGTACTTGATTTAATTATATATGTTAAATTTTTGAAATAATTGTATTTGTACATGTATATGCATTGATATTACAGTGCGCGAGATGCGCATATTCATCCCAACCACAGGTGGTGAGCATCATGCATACACATACATTTATAGAGGTAATTTAGAATGTTAATTATGTAAAATTTTTAGATACATGTGTATATATATATGTATATGTATATATATATATATATATATATATGTATGTATGTATGTATGTATGTATGTATGTATGTATGTATGTATGTATGTATGTATGTATGTATGTATGTATGTATGTATATATATATATATATATATATATATAAGTTTTGAAGTCAAATTTATGTATGTTCTTATATGTCCATCTGACTGACGTGATATACATGTTTGATAAAGATGTTGACTTCACTAGACACCCCACCATCTCTACGACAAGTAGATAAAGGTGTTTCTTCCACGATTTCATCTACGCAGCAATTCACTGAGGTATTCAAACAACATGTAATTTTTGTTAAATTTCTCGTGTAATTCATATTATGTTAAATTACATGTTATTAATGTCTTTCATTATAGAATTATTAAATTATTGTAATAATGTCCGTCATTGTGTATATGCAGGAGTTACCTACAATAGGTAGCAGACCTGTTCATTTGATTCACAGGCGTGGCGGGGTAAAAACAATAGTTCTACATTGATAAAATTAGTTAAAATATTGTCATTATGTAGATACACGTACTTAGTTCTATTTTTGCTAATTCTGATGTTAGATTTTCTTATCTTGTTGTCTTCATACCCATGTTCATACTGCAAGAGCTTTCGATGACCCATCTAAGCGTGAGATACAAATTCAGTGTGATACTTGTGGTACGTTTGCGTATTTATGTAAATACTTTCATTCTAGCATGGTATTAAATACATGTTGAAAACATATATAAATTAAGTGTTGACAAAAAAATATTGTTTGCATTTATAGGCTCATCTACAGGTGAGTATTCAGCAGAAGAGGACTTGAAGCATGGGCTCAGACGATCCAAAGTCATCTCGTAGATCTCCATCTTTTTCTAAGGGACGGCCTTCTTTGAGCAAGGCCAAGAGAGGGATATATGTTGATGAGTAGGAAATATATATGTCTTACATGTCATTATTTTTGTATGCCTATGTGCATGACATTGTATGTATGCCTATATGGCATTTGTACTTGATGGTATATGACATATTTGGGCATTTTTGTATTTATTATGCGCATTAAAATACTATTTTGAACTTGATAATTTTGTATGAGACCTTACATTTATGATATTATTTTCGCATGAAACTAATATGATGTGCACTTGACAATATTTAAGACATTATGGATTATTTTTCCATTTATCGGTGATGTACATGTACTATTATTTTCAATGTATAATATGCATCAAACTTTAAAAATCAATATTTATATAATGTATGTATATAAAGAGTTACCTAATCTGAGTAATTATTCATTCAATTTATCAATGTGTACATGTGTATTTACCTTACTTGTGCTTCTTCTTGCTCATGGTCTCTTTGTGTTGGTTCCTATCTTATCATGCACTTACTACATTCTTCTATGCTTCTTACTCTTCTCCCATGTTAAAACACCCAAGATTCGTCACAATTTGATGTCTTTCATCTGTTGATATTTTGGGAATGTCTCTCCATATACATTACTCCAATGTTCGAGAATGTCTCTAGATGCAATGACATTCTGATTTAGACACAATGATTCTTGATTGTCTAATCCTGTACAATTCGTGTTATTACCTTTAAATCTATAGGCATTTCAAGTTTTTTGGAAATCACATCACACCCTTCACTAGGATTGATGACTACCCCTATCCTTTTGAAGGTGCTTTTGAAAACATCCATGGGTTTATCATAGCATAAATTATCAATGAATGGAAGGTCACTAAGCCGTAGGCCGACTGATAAGGGACTACTAGGCAATTGATAACTCCCATGTGTTCTTAGACATACTCCTATCAAATTCATTCTTAAGCCAATCTAGTCATTCAGGGCTATTAAGGGACTACACCTAGACAAGGTAGCCCAAAATCATGGGTAGCATAGGGAACCAAAATAAATCATCCACTAGTGTTCACCTGGCCACCCGGACATGTTGGTGTAGCTAGTTTGGTCTCATGAGATTTCATTTGCAAACAATAGCTTCTGATAGTCGTATACTAACTTAGACTGTAGTATTTCATGCATTTGCAAAGAATAGGATAGCAAGAGAACCAAATGGAGATGGAGAAAAATGTGAGAGGATTTCATAGAGGGCCCCAACATGGAGGTCTCGGATCTAACAAGATGTCTCTAGGTGCCATGGAGTCTGAGAAATCACTTGTCAAAGATATAGGTTGTTTTGGCCTCAGGGCTCTTAAGGGACTACACTTGGATGAGGTAGCCTGAAAGTATAGGAAGTGTAGGGAGCCAAAACAAATCCTCCACTAGAGTTCACCTAGCCACCCCAATGTGTTGGCGTAGTTGGATCGGTCCCACGAGCTTCCATTGTAAACTATAGCGTCTGACAGTTGTATACTGACTTAGACTTCAATATTTCACTCATTTGCAAACAACAGGACAATGAGAGAACAAAATGGAGATGGAGAAAACCCCAAGAGGATTTTGTAGAGGGCTTCAACATGGTGGTTTTAGATGTGACGATACATCTCCAAGTGCCATGGAGTTTGATAGATCACATGTCAAAGATATAAAAAGAATTGGTCTCAGGGCTCTTAAGAGACTACGCCCGAACGAGGTAGCCCGAAAGCACGGGGAGCATAAGGAACCAAAAGAAAGCCACCAATAGCATTCACTAGGCCACCCCGATGTTTTGGTGTAGTTTGTTTCATCCCATGAGATTCCATTTTCAAACTATAGTATCTGACATCCTTACACTGACTTAGACTGCAGTATTTCGCGCCTTTGCAAACAATATGACAACGAGAGAACTAAATGGAGATGGATAAAACCACAAGAGGATTTCGTAGAGATCCCTAAAATGGAGGTCTCAGATCTGATGAGACATTTCTAGGTGCCAGGGGGTCTAAGAAATCACCCATCAAATATATAATGGGTTTGGGCCTTAGGGATCTGAAGGGACTATGCCTGGATAAGGTATCCCGAAAGCATGAGAAGCGTAGGGAACCAAATCAAAGACTCCACTAGCGTTCACCAAGAAATTTGGATATGTTGGCCCAAATTGTTTGGTCCCACAACCTACCATTTGCAAAATATAGTATCTAGTAGCCTTACACAAACTCAAACTGCACTATTTTGCATGTTTGTAAACAATAGGACAATGAGAGAACCAAATGGATATGGATAAAACCATGAGAGTCTTTCATAGGGATTTAACAATTTTTCCATGTTAGTACTAAAGAGATTGAAACTTTCATTGAACAACTACATAAATCTAACCTAAATAGTCAAAGTAATAGACTAAATCAACATTCTATTTCTCACATATAAAATGAATTTCTTCCTTCAAAAAAGAAACTATGGGTGAATGCTCAATTAAAAAATAAATTGCAATTCTAAATGAGTTTCAGGCTCAATTATCAATACTTATTGCAGTTTTTCTTGCCAGTATATTGCTTTTGGAACTACCTGGTTTGATTTGTGAAGTTGAAGCAACTGGGATTAATAGAAATAATCAACTTCGTATGTTGTCCTTAAGTTTATCCATGATTCTATTGACAACATCACATAGATATTCCATTGCAGTTAAGTTGTGATCCTTCCATGCTTCCCATTTTCATTTTCTTCTACTCATATCTTCTCTTTAAGTTCTTCCAAATGTTTTTGGGTAATCAAATTGAATCTTTATGACTTTCAGGAGGCATTTCTTCTTGAATCATAGTGACATATTCACCTAATTGTTTTTCTTCATGATGTTCAGTGACATCTAAATTTGAAGACTGAAAATTTATATGGCCTTCGGCTTCTTTTTGGGCACAAACAACCTTTTGTAATGTCTAAAAAAATTCAGGCTCTTCATTCTCTGTTTGATTGAAGATATTCATTCTTTTAAAATGAATAGTTGGAACATTGGTGGTCTCTCCAACAAAACTAAGTTCATAGTATACATAGTTGCATATTGTGGAATAATCATTGAACATTGGTGGTTTCCTCCACTCATACTTTTGGGCTACCTCATCCAAGCATAGTCCCTTAAGATCCCTGAGGCCAAAATATGTTATATCTTCGATGGGTGATTTCTCGTACTCCGTGGCACCTAGAGATGTCTCGTTAGATCTGAAACCTCCACGTCGGGACCCTCTATGAAACAATCTTGTGGTTTTATCCATCTCCATTCGGTTCTCTCACTGTCCTATTGTTTGTAAATGCATGAAATAGTGTAGTCTGAGTTAGTGTAAGACTGCTAGATGTAGTATTTTGTAAATGGTAGCTTGTGGGACCGAACCCTCTGGGCCAACACATCCAAATGGCCTGGTGATTGTTAGTGGGATATTTGTTTTGGTTCTGTATGTTCCACGTGCTTTCGGGCTACCTCGTTCAAGCGTAGTCTCTTAAGAGCCCTAAGAACAAAACACCTTATATCTTTGACATGTGATACTCAGACTCCATGAAAAGTAGAGATGTCTCTTTAGATCTGAAACCTCGATGTTAAATCCCTCTATGAAAGCCTCTCACAGTTTTCTCCATATCCATTCGGTTCTCTCTTTTTCCTATTGTTTGTAAACGTGTGAAATAGTGTAGTCTGAGTCAGTGTAAGGCTGCTAGATGTTGTATTTTACAAATGGTAGCTTATGGGACCGAACCATCTAGGAAAACATGTATGGATGGTCTGGTGAATGCTAGTGGAGGATTTTTTTTGGTTCTCTACACTTCCCGTACTTTCAGGATACCTCGTCCAGGCGTAGTCCCTTAAGAGCCCTGAGGCCAAAACACACTATATCTTCAACGGGTGATTTCTCAGACTCCATGGAACCTAGATATGTCTTGCCAAATCCAAAAATTCTATGTTGAATCCATCTACGAAATTATCTAATGGTTTTCTCCATCTCCATTCGGTTCTCTCATTGTCCTATTGTTTGCAAACACTTGAAATAGTGTAGTCTGAGTCAGTGTAAGGTTGCTAGATGCTGTATTTTGAAAATGGTAGCTTGTGGGACCAAACCGTCTGGGAAAAAACTTCTAGATGGCCTAGTAAATGCTATTGGAGGCTTTATTTTGGTTCTCTAAGTTACCCGTGCTTTCAGGATACATTGTTCGGGCGTAGTCCCTTAAGATTCCTGAGGCCAAAACATGCTAAATATTCAATGGGTAATTTCTTGGGCTTCGTGGCACCTAGAGACATCTCGTCAAATCCAAGACCTCTATGGTGAAGCCCTCTATGAAATTCTCTCCAATTTTTCTCCATCTCCATTCGGTTCTCTCACTATCCTATTGTTTACAAATGCGCAAAATATTACAGTTTGAGTCAGTGTAGGGCTGCTAGATACTGTATTTTGCAGATGGAAGCTTGTGAGACTAAACCAACTATGCCAACACGTCGAGGGAGGCTAGGTGAATGCTAGTGGATAATTTATTTTTGTTCCGTATGCTCCCCATGTTTCAGGATACCTCATTTGGGTGTAGTCTTTTAAGATCCCTGAGGCCAAAACACGCTATCTATTCGACGGGTGATTTCTTAGACTCCATGGCACCTAGAGACATCTCTTTAGATCCAAGACCTCCATGCCAAGGCCCTCTATTAAATCCTATCGTGGTTTTATCCATCTTCATTTGGTTCTCTTGATGTCCTATTGTTTCCAAATGCTTGAAATACTATAGTCTAAGTCAGTGTACGACTGCCAAACACTATAGTTTGCAAACGAAAGCTCATGGGACCAAAGAAACTACGCCAACACATCGGGGTGGTCAGGTGAACACTATTGGAGGATTTTTTTTGGTTCTATATGCTCCCCATGCTTTTGGGCTACCTCGTCTGGGCGTAGTCGCTTAAGAGCCTTGAGGCCAAAACACATTATATCTTTGACAGGTGATTTCTCGAACTCCATGGCACCTAGAGACGTCTCGTCAAATCTAAGACCTCCATGTCAGGGCCCTATATGAAATGATCTCATAATTTTTTCCATCTCCATTTGGTTCTCTTGTTGTCCTGTTGTTTACAAACACATGAAATACTGCAATCTGAGTCAGTGTACGGCTGTCAAACACTATAGTTTAGAAACGGAAGCTCGTGGGACTAAACCAAATATGTGAACATGTTGGGGTGACTAGGTGAACACTAGTGGAGGATTTTTTTTGGTTCCCTATGCTACCTATTCTTTCAGGCTACCTCATTCGGGTGTAGTCCCTTAAGATCCCTGAGGCCAAAACACGTTATATCTTCGACGGGTGATTTATCAAGACTCCATGGTAGCTAGAGATGTCTCATCATATCCGAGACCTCCACGTTGGGGCCCTCTATGAAATAATCTCATGGTTTTCTCCATCTCCATCTTGTTATCTCTCGTTGTGTCCTACTATTTGCAAACACTGTGAAATAGTGCAGTCTGAGTCAGTGTATGGCTGTCAGACGCTGTAGTTTGCAAATGAAATCTCGTGGGACAAAACCAACTATACCAACATGTTGGGGTGGCTTGGTGAATGCTAGTGGAGGATTTTGTTTTGGTTCCCTATGCTACACTATAATTTTAGGCTACCTCAGTCCGAGCGTAGTCCCTTAAGAGCCGCTGAGGCCTAAAACACGCTATATCTTCAACGAGTGATTTCTTGAGACTCCGTGGCACCTAGAGATGTATCGCCAGATCCGAGAGCTCCAAATCTGGGGCCCTCTATGAATTCCTCTTGTGATTTTCTCCATCTCTGTTCGGTTCTCTCGTTGTCCTACTATTTTTAACTGTATGAAATACTACAGTTGGAGTCAGTGTAAGATTGTCCATTGCCAATCACTTGAATAATATAGGTGGTCCATACAATATAGGTTGTGAAATGAGAATTTTAATAAGATATTTTTACAATATAGGTTATGAAATGAGAATTTCTATTTGTTGTTTCTTTGTAATATTTAATTTCTCTTAGCTTCACTTAGCTTCAAGAATAATAAATTCTCTACTGATAGTGCCAACCACGTGAAGGTGGAAGATTTTTTGGCACCACTAACAAACAATAAACATGTTAGTAAGTAATTAAATAGAATTTTAAATCATACAAAATTTAAACAAAATCATTTAAGTAAATATTCAAATTAAATTCATGAAGAACATACCTTTGTAAATTCAATCCAATGAACCGCAAGGATCATACTCTATTCTTGACAGTAGCAAGAATTGCTTCATGATATGATTCACGACCCTTCCACAGATTTTTGTTTGATGGCCGACCTTGATGATTGGTCAATTTAATATTTGTTGCAAGGACCAAATGTGAATAGTGAAGTATCTTCTGATGTACTTCATAGTCTTCAAACAACCAAATGTTTGATTTTTTGATAGGATATCATCGAAGCCAAGTTCTAGTGACTACCACTAATCCAGTGGGATACTCAAGGTCTTCACCATCAATGACTGTGGAAGTAAAAATTTTTTCTCCTCTACACAACGAGACAAGAAGTAGTATGTTCCCTCTTCATTAAATTCTGTCGCGATAACTACAAAAACGTGCCCTATGTATCATAAAGTAAAATTGTTCAATCAATTTATAAATACATTACGAGTTGACCATTTAATAATTTATAAATCTAAAACATGGCATGTACATATATGTATGTACCTTGTTGCACTAAATCAGAGACTTGGTCAAAGTCAGGTGATGTTTTCATTTGATCTGAAGATCCTTTAAGTTGTAATGCTCATGGAACTTGATGTGTGTTGAGTGGAATTAGAGGTATACAAGTCCATTCATCCACCCACTACTATGACTCACATTCATTCCATGTAAAATCAATGCATGATATACAAAAACATGTCATGCACCTAGTATAAATAGTCCAAGAATTTGCATCTGAACTACAAAATGAGTGCATATCACTTGATCCTGCAACTGTCATACAATCTTCAAAGTTTTTCAGATGTTTCTAATCTATCAACTGAAAATACCTACGAACCATTGATCTCTCTTGAGATTCATGGCCCATATTCTTAACACACAAATCAACAATGTTTTTGGCATATGTAAATTTATCACCATCCTTGAACTTTAACTCTTCTCTTTCAAGTGCTCTTTTCACACATGCTCATGCACCATCATGCTCTCCTTTTCCATGCCCTGCCTTAGTAAAACTCTAGATATGTTGTACATTTGTTTCTTTGTGTATCTTTCTGATCCAGTAAAACATCTGTGTATTCTTGAATTGTGATGTGCAGTTGTCTGACCAAATTTAATGTTGATCAAAACTATTGTTCCTATCATTCAAGTTCACATAAAACACCTAGAAACACCCTTGTAAATATTATGTAGAATGTGTCTGATCATCACTGATGTAGAAATGATACTCTCTTAATATTTTTCGATCTTTCTCAGTGCTTTCAAGAGAGTGCATGAATGTTATATGCACGAAAATAGAAACTTGCATTGAGTTATAATATTGAGACTGAACCTCCATTTGTGGCTGCAATGTGTAATTCTCTGCGAAGTCAACTATTGAAAAAATAGTATCAAGTGGGAATGTGTCCTTTCTTAACTTGAATTGTTCATCCAATCATCAAGTCTATGTGTGTGCCTTTCATACTCATAAAAAATTTCCTCTATGAATTTGACCATATATTCTGATACAGGTAATTATTTTCTAACAAGCTCACACCTCTTAGATTCTTTTCCATCTTTTAATTGATATGCCACCAATTTATATTTAGTGAAATCAAACAATTCTTTTCCTATTGAATATGTAATCTCCTCGTGGATACAACTTTTCAGATTTGGCAAGCCACCGCATACATTGCACATTCCATCCAAACATGCTTTGTTATAAAAACATTGTCTTGTTGATTTTTCACAAAATATTGTCGGAATAAATTCCCTTGAATATTTTTGTGGGACATTTATTCCACACTCCTGCAACATGATGTCAGTATGCAAAACATGATGTATTTGACAAAAAACATCATAATTCATTGAAAATTCAACATGATGCTTGCAACAACAAGTGGTACGTGAGTGATTGATTTTCACATAAAAGGGTTTGCTCATTTCAAAGAATCTTTGGCTAATGTTAATTTGTGGATTTTCATTATTAAACTTAGAGAACAATTCTATTTCAGTCATATCTAAGAAATGTTTTGCACACGATTCACGATTACGAGAACCTATTCTTCTTTTTACTGTATCTCTTCTATTTGGTGACACCCTTGTGTTCTCATTCCAAAATTTTACAATTAATTCTTTTAGAATATTAGATGTATTCTTGTCTTTTCATGGATGTCTGCTAGAGATAGTCCAATAGTCAGTGTTATTGACTAACTCAAAACGTTTACGTCTTTCTATTGATTTCATTAGTATTTTTTTGTTTAGCTTCAAAGCACTACTTGTTTTTCTAATCAAGCGTTTATTAACTATTTTATCACTTACTATACAATTAGTAAGTGAACGCCGTGTAACATTACTATCTTTGGTGTGTCTCTTGCCACCTACATTTTGGTATGATTTATGTATGTTTTCAACAATTGACACATTGTGATCAACAACATTAGATGTTATTAACCCTAGGGTCTTCATTATAGGTCTCATCTTAATTAATTTCATCATTGAAACAAATAATTGACATCTTTGTGTGTCATTTAAATTTTCAAAGTAATTATCCCAAATTCCACTAGCTTTTCTTCTCGCATTTCTTTCAGACATTTTGTTAGGAATTAGTTTTATAATGTTTTCATCAATTTCAATTAAGTGAATTGGTTTTATTCGCAAAATGGAAGGAGGTGTTCTTAGAGGTGAAGATTCGTTTACAAGGTTACTTTCTTCATTCAGTGTTTTCATACAAATTTTGGGGTTAACATTTGGATTCTCAGGTAAGGGTTCAACAATTGGATTCATACCAATTTCTTCATCCATACCAACATTATCATTCAACTCAATATCATTATTCATTGAAAAATCATTATTCTTTGTAAAATCATTATTCTCTACATTTTCATTATGTATTTCATCACCATTTTCTAATACATTAGCTACATTTGTTATTGTGGATGTACCTTTCCCTGCTCGAAGTTTTTACATTCTCTTAAATTTATTTATTCTCCTCTTCCAATTGCTCCGGTGTCTTGTTCTATACTTTCCTTTTGTCCTTAGCTTGGCATTTATTGCCCATGATTAGAAAAAATCAACTAGTGGGGTAGGGGACTAAATGAACTACTAAAAAATCGTGCAAGAATGTAGAGAAAATTACAGACAAAACATAATGTTTGCAAAATTCCCATGAAAGAGATAAAAGGGACATTGGGGGGCCACAATATATAAAACAAAGAAAAATGCATACATTATGTGTATGCATTTTGCATTTTCTCTTTTCCCAAGCCATTCCTCAAGGCTTGGGATCTGGTTTGGATCCCCAATCCTGTGGCATGGACCTGTACAAACACAAGAAAACAACGTGTTTTTTCAAGAAAATGTAAAAATTCCACTTTCTCTATGATAAATCAAAATTAAACCATCGATCCATTTTTAAAATAATTATACCACGACGTAGAGTAGAATTTTCTTCTTTCTAAAAATATAAATTTTGAATTTTTTTTGACTAATATAAGGTTTCCATGTTATTTATTTTCTAACTATGCCTTTTTATAGCTATTTTTTAAAGTGTAAATATGCCTATCTTTCATGGTGTATCTTTTTTTTGGGTGATCAAAATTTAAAAAAAATTATACTAGCCCAAACTAGGCATAATTCTATACATATTCAAAAAAAAAAAACTAATTTTCGATATTTTTTGAGGTAGTTGGGGGGGAGGGGAACACGGTCAGAGATCCGTTATTTTTCAAAATATAAAATTTCTGTACTTGAAAAATCATAAATAAAAAAATATCCACTAAAAAAATATTTTAAAAATGGAGCCCAAACTACATGCTCCTAGCTATATTTCTACCAAAGGGTATTAAAAAATACTAAATGGTTTTAAAAAAATGGTGGGGGGCACGAAAGTCACTCTATTATGTTTTTTAACAAAAATAGGAGCATATGTTGGTATTTTAGTTGTTTTACCCACTTAAAACTATTTGTTTTCAATAAAATTTAGTATCTTAGAAACTAGACTCAAAATGCTACGATTCATATTTCTACAACATCTTCAAATTTTGAGTGTAACTATTTCGAAAAACTCGTACAAGTTGAAGTTTTTGTTTTTTAGAAAAATGCATCCACTTAAGACCCCCTTTTGGCCCCCCAACTTGGTGCACTTACCATATAGGAATATTCCCTGTGTGGAATATTCTTTTCTTGACCTCCAAGGTTTCAGGTTGGCACCTTATCCACTCATCACACCTAGTCAAGTCCTCACATTTTTCCTCAAGTTCCTCTAGAATGCCAAATATGGCTTTAAGCATTTTAAACTCATGTTTTGCTTCTCGTGCATGCCCTAGTTTCACTTAAACCCTTCTTAAATCCCGTTGTCTTGCATGCTTTCCTCTAAGCACCATTCTTCTTACTAGTTCTGCGCGCACACACCCTTTTGTACTTGGCCAATATTTCAGGGCTCAACAAGATTCATGCCTCTCTCCTGCATGCAATGTACTATGTATATTTCATGAGAAATAAAAATTATGTTCTATGTTAGTTATTTTAACCTTTGCATTATTTTTGTGTCTCTGTTACGTCTCATTACAACAAGGTGTTCTATGCATATTTCATGTTCATTCGCAAGGTTTAGTGTATTTTTCTTACATAGAATGAAGATTATTTACATTTTGGGATTGTGTTGCAGTGCTCCAGCCTCCCCTTAGTGCATTGGTTTGATTTTGGGTTTTTGTTATCATCTGTCCAACCTCCCCAGGGTTCACACTTTCACCATTTTACAGGGTTGGGGAAGTAATCAACACTCATTTCTTAGTCTATCACCATACTCTTACCTTGTAATTTTCCATTCCATGAATCTTTCTCCATGTCCTCTTGGAAGCATTAGGTTAGGATGCTAGTTAGTAGTTAATCCTACATTAGGACGTAGTTAGTGGTAGGTAGGTTAGGAGCAAGAGCTGGCCTTATCACGAAGAGCTATACCATTTTGAAATGTCCCACACTCAGGATAGCTCCATGTTATGCAATCACACTAAATGCCCCATCTCAAACTGGGAAATTCAAGGGGGTGTTGTGATTCTGCATCAACAACTATAGAAGTGAGGAAATTCAAGGGGTGTTTGACTTTTTACAACCTTTTGGAAAAATCCTGAAAAAAATTCCATTTTTCTCCGCACCTCCACCCTTGGGAAATGAGCCTAGACACATGTCCTAAGGTGGGTCCCAGTGGAACCGCGCCCAAATTCTACCATTTTAGCTCCTTTTTAGAAAATGATAAACATTTTCCAATTCCTTTCCCCGTGTCAGAAATCTTCCACTTAAAATCAATGGGCCTGACACGTGTCCCAAATGGGTCCCAACAAAACCACACTTCCTTTTTTACTTTTAACTTTTTTCTCCCAAAAGGAAACATTTTCCAAGATTTTCCCCGAGAGTCCACACCTCTGCTGTTGACTGGAGCAAGCTTTGAATTTTCCTTTATCGGACTTGTGGGCCATTTTGATGTTTTGATATTTTGAATATCAGGGGGCAAAAAATCCAAGTTAACCTTGATGGTCTGCTTGCCTGCCCCTTTGACTTGAAACAAACTTTGACCACCTTCTCATTGGGCTTGTGGGCCATTTTGAGATTTTAATCCTTTTGATGTCAAGAGGCAAAAATCCAAGTTGCCTCAGATGGTTCGCTTCCCTACCCTTTTGATTTATGCAAATGACATTGTATCATCAATGATCTACACGTTATCCCCTGAGTCAATCCTTGTTCTCCTACATCAAAATGTGTTAATGAGAAGATCCCCTGGTTTTGAGCGTGGGCTCGCCACGTGTTCTCCTATAGGGTCAAAGTAAGAATTTTTCCCTGCCACTTAAAATTTACTCAAATCAGAGCTTGGCGGGGCTGCGGGGCAGGTTCAAACTTTTTGCCAAAGTAGCCAAAAAGAACAAGTTCAAGAACAGACCTGCCATGCCTCATCCAATTAGAAGAAGCCACATAAGCACTAAAAGAACCAATCAGATTTGAGCTGGAGCTAGGGGTGACCAAATTTTCCTTTTTGCTAAAAAAGAAAAAAGTGATAAGTTAAAGCATTTTCCCGCCATCCCTTGACCAACCAAAAGAAGCCATGTGACTGCCGAATGCTGAGGAATAAATTTTATAGGGAAAAGACTTACCCTTCAGACCGTTTCAAAATATAGTCTAATACACCATCTCACGCAATCAGTACATCCATGATTCAATAATCTTGCTAGTGGCACGAAAATTCTTTTGCATACCCCCTTATAAAATATCAGAAAATACACCATTCACGCTCAAGGAATCCATGATTTTTTGCTAAGGATGAAAATTCTTTTGAATCCCACAAAAACAAGTGAATCTTTGGTTCTGAACAATAAACCTTTTTTGACCATGGATTTGGATTTTCAAAGGCATACAAATATAGATTAACCATTTTTGAGCTTCCATGGTTAGAGAAAAACAGGAAAAATGACAAAGCCCATGGATGTTGAAGAAATTAGGGCAAAAATAGGGCAAGCTCAGAGACTTTTCAAGGAGGGACATGACAATGGATTTTGAAAACAACTCGAAGCATCTCAAATGGAAATAGAAGATTTCAGAAAACCCACATCAATAGATAGAAAATTTCACAACATGCAGATCAGAGGAAAATAGTGGCAAATGGGGCGAAACAAATCTAAGCACCAAAAATTTGTAATTCTCACTTTATGATACCTTGAGAATCCATCCGTGAAAGAATAGATCTCGCTTCCAACTACTCCCTCTAGTATTTCTTTAGTGAAATGGGTGGGAAAGGGAACAATGACACATAGTGCATTCAAATCTCTATAATCAACACAAATCCTTATCCTCTCATTCTTTTTAATGTTGATAACCATTGAGCTTATCCATTCTGATTCCTCAATAGCCTCAATGATTCCTGATGTGATCATCTTATGTATCTCTTCCTTTACCCAGATGTGAAAATTTGGGTTCATTCAGAATATATCCTCCAAATTGGGCACACTCCTTTAGCTTGATTTTCATTTCCCCCAAGGAGTGGTGACCTCCTTTAAGCTCCTGGTACCCACGCGGAAATAAGTCCTGAAATTCGCACAACAAATCAATGATCATTGAAACCTCCTTTTTTGACCAATAGTCCCTAATAATGGCCTCATTTGGTTCCGTTTCTAAGCCAATGTTAACCTTATTTGTCTTTATCGGTTCATGGTAGATGTGTGATTTCTCATCAAAACTATTTGTTACTTCACGTGTACCCATAGTATGGTTAACATCCAAGTTCTCCACTTCTTCACAATCGATCACGTAAATTTTTTTTCCTTTCTCTTTCTCCATGCATGTGTACTCAAGTGGTATCTCCTCTAATACTTCCTCATCAAAAAACGCTTCTAAAATAGGTTCACCCAAAAATTTTAGTATTCTATCCTCTGCCATGACACTATTTCCCATCGTTAGGTACTTAACAACTTGTAACGCCTCATCCACAGATGGCTTGGTGCTCTGATATTCAAAAGCTTGAAGGAGGTCAGGCATCAACTCCTACCAATTTCCTGTCTGAGGGCACATCTCTGAGTGAATGTATCATGCGTGCGTGTAGTCTTGTAAAGTGGAGTGCAAATGATGCACCCATAAAGAAGGTGGTAAGGCTTCCACACCTTCCATCCAGGCCTTATCACATGCTTGGATGTGAAACAAGGTGGGATCCTTCCCATGATAATCATCGTATGATAGTAGGTGCATTTCTCCAAGAAAACCTAATAGAGAACATGATTCTCACTTTTTACAACTCTAGAAGGCTATCGAGATGGGTCGCCCACAAACCTGTTGTGGTTCCGAGCAAGGTATAACTAAGAATCCCCCTCCTCTTTACCTCACTACCCCATTGGGTTTCCATTTCTTATAGGAAAACATCATGGTTGGCTCCTTCAGAGTAACTTGGAAACTTCTTTCCACCTAGGCACTTGATTGAGTGTGCCTTTGCTACCCTTGTCACTGAGCCTCTTAACTGCTTTCCCACCGACTCATATATCCCATGTGCCTAATTATCACGTGCCATGCTAGTTGTATCACTTATAAATTGAGTGTCTTCCCACTGAATAATTCCTTCCTATATTGGTTGCACAAATTCAGGGTCTTGGATAGTGCACACGTAAATTCTATCTAGGTCCTCTTCTCCTAAAGGCTTAATATAGGGCGGTAACTTTGCATTTGTCAGAGGAATGATAACCCGTTTCTTTTTCTTTTCAAAGATTATGTACCCCTTATCAAAACTCAAGTCAACATTGTTCTTATAGCACCAGGGGAGCCTAAGTAACACTATAAAGTTATCAGCCTCATTAAGTGCTAAGACTTTGAAGTCCCTAGTGAATTTTTCTCCTTTGATAGTGATATCATCATCCTTTAAAACACCAATGGGCATTGCCTTTGTCTTGTTGGCCATGTACAACACATTTGAAGATGGTTGTAATGGGAGCCTTCCCATTTGATTCTAGGTGTCCAGGGTGAGAAAATTAAATTCCATACCTGTGTCGATAATAATATTGCTTAGGATCCATCCATCAACAACTGCATTTAGGGTAATCTCCTTATCGTAGTCGTTGGATTGGGGGGGAGGTTAGCATGTAAAACCTACCTCTCGTGCTCTAATCCAATGCTTGGTATCTTATCCTTGAACCATTCTCACGATAGAGGAATGATATTTTCTTTCCTCAACATTTTTCATATCTCCTTGACATCATCTAGTTCCACCAGTGTAGCCTCAACACTCTTCTCCTGCTCCAAATTTCAGGATTTCTCCTTCAGAAATTAAATTTCCCCTTAAAGATGCCTAATTATGTCCATGTCTCTTTATAGAATTCCTTCTGATGGGTAGGGTCTGGATACTTCCCATACACCCTCTCTTCCCTCATAATCAACGGTATCTACATTGGTATCTCCCTGGCACACACAACCTCAGCTCGCGTCGTCACCAGTACAGGTTCTAGCTCTGCCTCATGTGCCACTCTTGGAATCCATTACAAGTCTACTTTCTTAATACTTACCATCCCGGTGCCCTTATCTTTTCAGTGCTGTTAGCTCATATGTTCTAATTCCTCGTACTTGTGCTTCTTTGCACACAAATATCATTGTAGTAGATCAGGACGTTCTTGTTTATAGTGCTCCATAGACCCACAATTGTAACAAGTTCCATGCAGGAACTCAATTCTTCTTCCTCTACGGTTGCCTCAACCTCAAAATCCTCCACGAAAATCCTCTTCCTCGAGCCCCTCCATCCATGCATCCTTCATAGTGGAAACCATCTTCCTTGGAATTATTTGCAATGCCGGTCTGGCGCACACCAATATTAATGGCATCATGTCATCAATCTATAATCCTTAATGTCATGAGTAGTAGAGGTGCAAATATTGTAGTAGCAAGACACATTCTTATAGATCACGCATTGCAGTAGTGGACACCTACTGGAATCTTGATCCCCATGGAAAATATCATAGTCTACTGTCATGGTGTGCACCGATCTCCAAGGAAAAATGTCCTTTGTGTGCCCCTCTACCTCACAATTTGTGCACCATATGCCATTGTGAGTCTCATGCACCGATTTCAAAGATAGCTTCTCAAACTTATTTTCCATTGCAAAAATTTTAGATTTAAGAAAAGGGCTAACATCGGTATCAACACTTCCAACAACCTCGGTGCGCAGGGAAGCCTCCAAGGCCTCGCGTGGGTATATGAAAGTCTTATGTGACAAATCTCTCCTGAAAGGTGTTATTAGTCCTCAAATGAATCACTGAGCATGTTGAGAAGGATGAATACCATAAGATAATTTTGATAAGAGATTCGTTCAATGCCCTTCATACTCCTCACACACTCTTTTCCATACCTTGTTGAATCTCGTTCAACGCACTAATGCTCTTTTGTTCAAATCAAAGGAATATGAAATTCAGCTAAGAAGGCATTAAGTAGTGCATGGTGTAACCTACCATTTTCTAGTGGGGGTCATACTTTTGGTACCAACTATGTGCACATCCCTGTAGCATTTTGGAAATTTGACTTGCTTTCTATTTCAAGGTAGTGACCCCCTTTGTGCACCATAGCAGCTCACACTCGTGGACATGCTCTACAACATCCTCAACACCTTTTTAGTCTGGTAGGTGCAAAGACATTTTGGAAATAACTTGCTGAGGTGGTTGAGGCCCTTTTCCACGCGATCTTGAACCTTGATTTCCTCTAATGTTTCCTCTACCACTAGATCCACTAGATCCACAAGCGTGTTTCCTTCCTGATCCACCAGATCCACTAGGTCTACTAGTTCCTATTCCATCAGATTCTCCTCCAGTGGCTGGAAAGTTACCTGAAGTGGTTGTGCCTTGTGTCCCCACTGTCGTGTTGAACTACACACCAACAGTCTGTGATATTGCACTGCTACTAGATGTATGTCCCGCGCCTATTCCAAACATGATACCCAAGATTTTTGTACCCAAAATTTTTCTGAATGTCATTCCAGGCAATATACCTCCAAACATAGGAAATGATTGTTCAGTCATAGATGTGCCAAATGAAAAGTTATACCTCCTAGGTGCTGATCAGTCACTTCCACTAATACCAACTGGGTTATTAATACTTATCTCTGGATTTGGAAAACTAAGCACCAAGGGTTTTTCATGAGGTGGATTCAGATAGGTGCCAACAACTTGTCTCCTTTCTTCATATGATGAGCAAGGGATAACATGCAAAAAATATCCTTTTGGTCCCTCAAAAACTCAAACTCAATAATCTCTGGATAGGAATATGTAGAAATTGCATACTCCAAGGTGTAACTCGTCAAAAATCTATTCCAGCAATGATCATCAACACATGTCCAAGTTAGATCAACATCATGTAGTCTTTGATACTCATCTTAATTCCATATGTGAGGTCTATAGTACCAACTTGATCTAGATGCATACGTTGAAAGACATTCGTACAACTCCACTGGAAAACAACAAAATAAGGTCTGATATAGCTCACGATATAGATGTCCTTATAGCCATTTACGTGCGTCAAACTCAATTCCATCACTAAATCTTTGAGAAAACTCATCCTTCGTGCTTTTAATCCATGCTTCAACATTGTCCAAGGTCAAGCGCTCTGTCATCACACACCATTCTCACAACAACTTCAAAAAGAGGTCCCAACAATAGAACCAAAATGTAGTCTCTATTATCACCACCTGTCTCATCAACCAATACCAAGTACACTGTCATATCATACAGTCTTATCCTGGAAGCTCACCTAAGGTGCTTGTAGGTTTCGATTCCCTCATTTAAATGAGCTTCTTGAGAATGTTCCTTCTTAACATGGGGATGTAATATAACAAGGAAACAAGTCATTCATTCATGTAATTTAAGACGTAAGCACTAACTCCTAGCCTAATGCATTCCAAACATAGATTAACATGATCAAACAAAGCAAAGTAGAATCAACCCATGAGCATCATCAAGAAAACCTGTAACATAGACATGAACATATGGGAAAAATACACAAATCAAGATTCATCACATGAGTGTTTCAGAGTCACTTCATTATATTCATAAGCCAAAATATGACAGCCAAGATTACATCAAGATATTTCCATTGTTTTTAGAATGTTCACACCAGCAAAGCTTACTTTACATCACAAAGCTTTCCATTATATAATTTTCACCCACCATCCTACTCCCTATCTATCCTTATCTTTGTTTTTCCCTTGCGAAGAACATCGTACTCATAGAATAATCATTCTCCTTCTATCTCGACCAAGTTCATCCTCACCTATGAAGGCCTGATGGAATCCTTTCATCATTTCTCTACCACTACCCAAGAATATGCCAGGTGTCACCATGCATTACCCTCAATCAAGTGCCTTCTAGAATGTATGTGCAAACTAATCCTTAACAACCTTGACTCCTTATGATTTCATGATAACCGTATTGATGCCTTGGAATATCCTTTTCTTGATCCGTAAGTCTCCATAGCTTATCAAAATGTGTATCTAGTAACTTTTCCATTCACTCCCTATGCGCATATTTTCCTGTTGTCCAAAACTTACTAAGTCCCGACTCCATTTTTCCCTAGCACGAGCCTTCTTGCCTCTCCAAGAAGTACTTTTGTGCATGCTTTCACACCCTATTTCTGTGCATCACAAGGCTTTGTGCCTTAGGTAGTTAGTTACTTTTAGGGGTCCAACAAGCGCCTTCATGGTCAACGACCAATACTCATAATTCTTACTGTTAAATTACATTGTCTGCATACCAAATGTAGAAACCATAACTTTCTAGAATTTAATAAAATTATGGAATAACCTTCTGCAATACCAATTTGTAGAAAATATACACTGTCTTATAAAACGAATAACATAAAGAAAATAAACATAACGATAAAATAATATGCAAATAACAGATTAAACATCAAACCAACATTCTTGTGTGTTCTCCATTAATTAAATATTCATACTCAAAGCTTTGGTTAATTACATTCAAGTTGTGCGTGTAGCTGTGTGATTTCAATGCACCATGCAAAACAACTACAATTTCTTGTAATAAATAACCACATACAACTCTAAAAATAGATCACTCTAAATTTGAACTGTGCTTTAAAACAGAGCAGTGTGTGCATGAAATAAAGCATATTTCATTTATTTAAATTGACTTCCTAATAATAGGACAAAGCCGGAGTTAACTAAAGAAGACTAAATTTAAATTTATTTCTCCTAAAAATCTACAGGAGGAATTAATAATGCATTGCACATGCATATGTATGGCCACTATGACCCTTAATTCAAATGTTTTTGTGTCCCCTTGGGATGTCGCTTCCGTCACAACTTATGAAATGAAGTTCAACATTTTTCCCAAAATATAGGTCTGAGGTGTCGCTATAATGACTCATTAAAAATTTCCATTGGCATTTTCCTTGTTATGAGAGCTTTAACAAGCCAAATATAATTTTTTTCTTCTAGCTCCATATTCCCTTTCTTTTTCATTTATTTGCATCTTATCTTCTCAAAGTTTTCATTGGAAAGATCCCACTGTGCTCTTTCTGAAAATGTGTCTATCAATGATCTTATTGGGAATAAATTTGTAGATACCACTACAATGACTATATTTTATTTTTCTCCAAAACAATTTGAATTATACCCTAAATAAATGAACTTTTATCTGAAAATGTTACTTTGGTAACAATTTAAGTGGAACTTTTTCTTAAAATTTGTGATTTTAATCGCAATAGGCATGACAACAATGACCCTTTCTTCACGTGTTTCGGTGCCCAATTGAGATGTCACTTCAGTGACTCGTGAAAAAGATTTCAGATTTTGTTTCACAAATGAGGTCTGAGATGCCACTACAACGACCCGTTCAAAATTGGTAGTATCATTCTCTTTGTTAAGATATCTCTCACTATATAGTTAGTTGCATTATGGGCCATAGAGCTAAAATATCCCTTACTTTCGTGGAGTGCATATATTTATTTATATTTTTTGCTTCAACAACTACTCCTTTGGATGCGTTGACTTAGCTGAAACATGTGTGGCCCTCCATGCTAGTGAGTTCATTATTGATGTTTTTGATTTATTACTATCCCCGAGTGAGGTCTTGATACAATGAGAAACATGATGATTACGATGGTGTCATTTAAAGTTACACTCACAACTTTAGAAATTGTGTTTGTAATTTTATTGTTTAAAATACATAAATTGCGTTATGCCTTGAAGAAAGATGGATATTACTTGCACAAGATCTGTTTTTAGTTCCTCGATGGCTTTTAAATTACTATGGACATTAATTTTTTTCGTTCCTTTTTGAAAGCAAAAATTTAAAATATGGAGTAATCACCTCACTGAAAACTTGGGGAGGAATGAGATTTGTGTAAGGGGTGACCATGAGTACTCACTTCAGAAGGAATTTTTGTATGCCATGGGGTAATGATAAAATGAGCTTGCATTAAATTTTGAAACCTCCCTATAGTGAGATCTTAATGTAGACATAATTAATTCTGATTAATTTGTCCCTTAAAAATTCTAACTTTAACAGTAATCCCTTTCCTATAAAATACCACATAAACCCTTAATCCTAATTACTTTCATCATTTATCTAATATCCCATCTAATCATTAATTCCTTTAATTTTTTATTACATCCCATTATCCCACCTTAATCCTTGTTATCATTTTCTATAAATTTAATATTCCTACACCTACCTACACACCTACTCTACTCCGACCCTACACCTAGCCTCTTAATGTAATCAAATCCCTAATCATCTTTTATTAACCTAACCTAATCCTAAATTAATCATATCCTCTACTTAGAAATCTAGAGGCTTCTATTTAAATTCCCCCTATGAATTTTAAATTCAATGGAGAATTCTCACAAATTCTAGAGATATCTAATCTTCTCCTCAATCCTTATCCATTTATTTTCATCCCACCTGGATCAATCTTCACCATCCATTCTCCCAACCACAAAATTTAAATTTAGCTTTCCCTCTCCATGGAAGCCAACTGGGAAATCCATAACAAATCTGTATTATTTTTATCCTCCATCAATCATCCAAAATATTCAATCAATCAATCCATCATCATCCAAACATCAATAAATCCAAGAAAATCAAAAGAAGGTGTTGCCCAAGTGCCTACTCAAATATGAAGCAATCAACAAATCCTTGAGAAAATATAATACAACAAAGGAGGAGTATTACCTTTTATTGGTAAGTGCAGGTATTAATTTTCTTCCCCTTTACATCTCTTTCTCAATCCGAGGTATTGTTGAAAGGATTAGAATAGGAACAAAATTGGTTAGTTTTCTTATACTCACCACTAAGTTTTTCTACAATTACACTTAAGAAGACATATCACTCTAGATTTACTGTAGAAACATGTGGTAATGGGTCATGTTGACCTTGGAATTTATCTTGTCATTGAGACATTTATCCAAAATTATAGATGAAGTTTCTTAAAAATAAACATGACACCCCTTCTTTATGTGCTTCTCGATAGTCAACAAAATGTTATTCAAACCATGGACAAAATAGGTGTCATATATATCCTTGTTCTCACAAGGTTTAGTCAAAATACCAATAGTTCCCTTTCTGATTACTACTAAAACTATATTTTTATTACCTAGTTTTACTTTAGACATAACATATTCATCCCAATTAAAAAAAATATTCCTATTTCTTGTCATGTGGTAGCTGCAACTGCTATGTAAATAGACAAAATTACTTGGAATTTTTTGTATGACATGTCAAGTGATAAACATTGAACCAGATTTTGAATTTGATAGATTTTATTTTTTAAAATTAGTATTCTATCTACCTAAATCAAATATATTCTTTTACATTCATTTCAATAATGATCAATTTTTCTTAATAATTGTGTGTAATATGTAGTTATTCATACCTTTGATTTTGATTATGGTAATTTTGGATGTTTTTTGTACCCACTACGACTAGAAAATATGAATTATGACTAGTTTTGCATCCACTTGTTAAAGTTGCAAACCTTATGCTTCCATTTTGGTTCCTTCCTCTACCTCTAGAATTCAACCTCCCTCTTACTCAACGGATAAAAACTTGATTTTTGAAGCAATGTTCATTGGAATAAAGACCAAAAATATTCATCCTAGAATCACAGGATAATAAAGAACCCATTAATTCATCCATAGAAAGGTCCCTGTGTAGACAACATATTTTTGACACATTATAACCATTTGTTTTGTGAAAGGGATGCTAATGAAGTCTCCTCTCGAGCTATTTCCTTAAGTGACCTATAGGGATTGAGATTTTATTAGACCTGACCATGCAAACTAGACCACAAGATTTGAGAGACGTCATTATTATCCTTAGTCACACTATTCATTCCTTATCTCTTCCATTTGTTCATACATTGTACTCATCCTATCTACATGTACCACTATGTCTACATGCTACTTCTTATTATACACTATTATTTTTACTTTCACCAGCCTTGAAAGTTAATCACTCAAAATAATTTATCTCTTGGACTCCATTCCTCATGTTTTACACCTTGTAAATTTAGGTTTTCCCCCAAGGCCAACATAATCATCCATGGGAAATGACATCTATTTTTTGGATTTTTCATAGCCAATGCTATCCCCTATAGGTTATGGCATTAGGTATATATACGCCACTACCTTCTTGTTATTTTCATAAAAAAACTTAAAAAAAAAAACACTACAATTACTTTTTATCACTTACTTACATACTTGTACACACATTATTTTACATTTCTTTGTTAAATTTGGAGTCTTGGTGCTTCTCTCTTCTGCATTTGGGATACCATGGTAAGTTAAGAATGGATATATTATTGTTAAACTATACCCTTCTCCACCCATAGTAATTTTCTCTCGATGTTGTTTCCTTTGGGGAGGATTATACATCACTAGTCACACATACATTTTAGTTGATTATTTCTAACCCTTTTTAGTCTTGTATTATGTGTGTGTGTGTGTGTTTTGTTTTTGTTCATTCTTTTCTATAGATTAGAGTGTATGCATTTTTTCTCTATTCTATTTCTTTCTCTTATTATTACTACATTGTTTAGCTTTACCCACCCATTGGTCATGCCCTCTTATTTTAGAATCATACTAGAATGCCTATCTTTATATTAGATATATGCTTTATAAACCTTTAGCTATCATATGGTTAGTATTATTATCTTATAGATTTATGATATTAGAGCTCCTTGAGAAAATTTGTGTCTACATGGAGTGATTAGTCATAGATTGGATCCCTATATTTGAAAACCAAGCCGGGAACCTTTTTGTTACCTACTATACACTCTATTGAACTTGATATTAATGTTACCCTATGTCCAATTAGGTCTGATTCACTCGATTTTCCTTATTTTTCAACTCCATTGGCACCTATGTAATATTTTTACATGAATGATCCAGTTTATAATTCCCTTATTTTCAAAGTTAAACTTCACATTTTATTTACCTTTTCTTTGTAATTATTCACATGTTTTTATTTTTTTGGTTTTTCCATACTCCATCCCCTATGCAAAACCTTGATATATGACCACATCTACAAATCAATCTTCCACGCCTGAAACCATGGTCCCATGTTTATATTTCCTACATAGTCATTAAGTTTGAAAAATATTTACCTCTTTCACCTTTTCTCTACATGATGCCATAAGCCCTTGTGAAAATCTCCTTCATAGCCAATCTAGTATAGGAATATTGAATTCTCATCTTAATCCTAGTTGGTACCAAACCCACCCTATTCCCTTTCGACAAGAAAATGAACCCCCATCATTTAACAAGTATAAATTCGGTATGTCTACCTTTGAAATGATCATATATGAATCTTGAAGTTTGTTTATGTTGTCTAGTTCTAAAACAAATTATGAATCACCTTTGAACTAGTTGTAAAAAATTTTGCGTTAGACATTTCATCTTAAAACTACCTAGGAAAATATTTTTGTTTTTTTATAACATTTGAGTTTTCAAATTAATCTCGTTCATGGCTTTAATACTTTCAAATAATAACTAAATTTTTCTTCGATCAAAATAACAAAGACGTAAGGAATCGAAATCTATTAGCCACCCATTTTATATAAAGTAAAAAAAACTTCGAAAGTTCATTTGATAGTTTTATTTTAAGTTTTACATTAACTTTCAAATGTCAAATTTAAGTTCACTATGTTTTTGTGTGGCAAGTTCATATTGTCAATAATTAAGGACGAATATTCTTATGGAAGAAATCGTTTGATATGTGTTTTTGAGTCTTTTAAGCTAAATCTAAAGTGACTAGGTCATTTCAAGATTAAAGATACCTATAAGAGAGAAGTTTCACCCATTGACAAAGAAGGATAGAGTTGGGGAGGAAACATGAAATTGATTCATGCAAACCATCAAACATTGGTGGTGAAACTCTATAGGAATTTGCTAGGGTAGAAAGAAACTTGTGGAGAATGCAAGAAACCATTGAATCCAAGTTTCAAGAATTTGTACACATGTGGTATGGAATAAAAATGAGTAGGATTTTATGGGACCCAGTTACAGTGATGTGTGATAAGTGTCGATGATTTATGACTCAAATAAGAATAGCATGTTGCAGGAATAAAGTGTCGATGTTTTACAAATAACATTAATCAGTATTGTTTGATATGAATTTCAGTTAGTCAATAATATGATAAACACAAAAACACTCAGAAGACGACACAGTTTAATGATACATGTCCAGAAAATACAATGTCAAGATGAATAAATACACAAATGACATGAAATACTCCTCCTACTTAGCAATATATCTTGTATGAACATTCAACTAAACAAGATGGATAAAAGATAAAGATTGAAAGATTTTCTCAGAAAAAACTGACCCCAGGAACCAATGGGATTCCTCAGAGGATGTCAACTCATGTTTTCAATTAATTGATATGATAAGAAATGATATAATGAAAATGTGATTAAAATTTGCGGGGATAAACAAATATTGTTCTACTTGGTAGGTTGCCGAGGTAAGGGCTACGGTGACCTTGAAGTTGAAGAAATACTCAAACTAGGATTGTTCTATTCCGTTATATATTTCATGTATCACTTCAACTTGATCCTCGATATATTTTATTTCATGCATGATGGAAATGAAACACATGTTTTATTCATTTGCGATATCGAAATGTTCCAACACAAATAGATGTTACACGATCAGAAGATCGTAGATGTCTGTAATTGAATGTGAATTACCTCACACTGTCATCTAGATGTAGACATATCTTGAGAATAGACTAATTAGAAAAACATAAAGAGGATATTCACTAAAAATGTTTTAATGTTCTTAAAATGATAAAATAATAGTAATCATTGGCATTAAAGTAGAATCAGTGGTGATTCAAACAAAATTGCTAGAAATTGATAATAAAAGGATTGAATCCTTAATATAATGTAAATTTAATCTAAAGTGGTGGATTTAAAGATCAATTCTGAAAGTGATGTTTGAAGAACAAAAAATATGATTAAATATGGATAACTTACCTTTGCTGTATAAAATAGATATACAGATCTTGAAGGAGTCATACAATAGTGGGTGGGGATTCCAATGGCTTGACAAGGATTCTACGGATGTCCCTATGTTTGTATCGAAATCACCTTAGTATTGAATGCAATAGAGATTCCTTTTGGGTTATTCAAGATCTTGCTGGAAAATGTTTGGTGATCTATATATAATTGCCAATGATTTTCTTAGAATCGCTTATAACCTGAGAAAAGTGGGAAAACCTGCTTAGATGTTTTGGCATGTTGTGTTTTAAATGTTGTCATTGATTGAAAACCTCATTAATGAGAAAATGGATGATGGAATAATGGTTATATGATTCTCAAATTGATCATGACATGGATTTTTGGGTATGATCTTGGTTGTTTATGATCATTCAATGAGATTTGTTTTTTTGTGCAAGTTTATTACAGTGATTTAGCTAGTCTAGGTGATAGTGCATAGTGGTATGAGCCTCTTGTTAGCTTTAGAGTCATGTTAGAATGCTAGAGAGAATGTATTGGGAGTTTTTGGACACTCACACGAGTTTTAGGGAGAAGATACAGGTTGGTGACTATGTTGAAGGTGCTCATTTGGAGCAGCTATGGATGTTAAGAGGTATTAGGATGATCTATTGAGCTATATCAGATCATGGATGTATGCAGGAAGTATTTTTCATAATGTTTTAGGTATGTTAAGACCATTTGGAGTTATTTCATGATGTGTTATGAGGTTATTTTAGTTGACCCTAACTTCTACAGTGTAAAACCTTAAGGGGAAATTATGCAAATGAGTTAATATGGAGAATTGGAGATCTATAATTTTATTTATGATGATTAGAAATGATTCAAAGGGATGTTATTGAGGTGTGAGAAAAATATGCAGTCATTATCAAATAAAATTTGCATGTTACGATGTTTTTGGTGAAATAGGGTCAAGAAGAAGTGCATTTCTAGTTCGAATTGCAACTTCTGATGCTCACTTTTATTTGCATGGAACCTTGTGAATTTTAGGTATGTTTCTATATTGAGTTTATAAGGTTTTACAAAAATAATGAGGTCAGTTTAGATTCATTTTTTATGAATGATCGTTAAGAAGGTAAAGTGGTTTGAAACCCTAGTTAAACCCTAGTTGGGAGCAGCTTGGAGAAAAGTGCTTGTATTAGCCCTTTTTTGAATGGTTAATAAAAAATAATTATTGGATGTGGTATATGAATCTTTGAGATTTATTGAAAGGAATTTCAGAGCTTGTGGTGATATGTGGGCCTCACTTGAAATTGATTTTTTTTAAGAGTTCCAGTTTAAGGAGAATTTTTCCAAATGAGGTAATGTCTGAATTGCCATTTATGAAATCCCAGGAGATTATATAAATTTTTATTAAGTTTTCACATCATGTTGATGGTGAAAAGGTGAAAAGTGTGTCCCGTTTTTGTTGACTGGTCAAGGGGTAGTTTTGGAGCAATTAGAAGCAATCTTCATTAAAATGAACATTTTAGGAGCTACAGGAGAATATAGGAGGTGATAAAATTTGTGTTGGAAAGATAATTACGATATTTTTCTAGTGATATGATGTTTTCTTCATGATGATGATTTTTTCTATAGTTTCCTGGTTAGTTTGTGGATAAGAAGAATGTTAGCTATCTAGGAAGAAAATGTATTTTCTAAAATATTTAGTTGGTTAGAGCATTATATCGATTAGGAGATGCTGGATATCACATGGAATTTTAAGAGGGGTGAATTTTTCATCCAATGAATCCATTTTATGGTCTTGAAAATGTCAGCAAATGTGCAAACCAGTTGGATTTTGAAAAATGATTTTTGGGCATCTTGATTTGGTAAAGGAAAATGTTGATGTGGTTTGAAAAAATGAATGCTTCATGGGTTATAAATTGTTAATGAGTGGTTTAAAAGTTATTTCATTTCCAAAGATTGGTCAAATGCCATATTTTATGTGATTTTGGGTGACCTTGAGGCCAAAAGATGAATATAGGTTGCTGGAAATAGGTGTTTAGTAAAGGCAATGCGCTATTGGGCCCATCAAATGAAATAATTTGATTTGTTCATGACAATTTTGACCATATATTATGTATAAATGCTATTTTAGACATGTGTGGTGACTTTTAGTTAATGAATAAAAATAGGTTTAGGATTACAATATTTTGTCATTCCAATGCATGGTATTTAAAGATTTTTGGCGCATGGATGAATTATTTTTTCTAGGCCGACCTATATGTGTCAATTGCGAATATTCTGGGGATTATTTTTGGGATGTTTTTAGGCTGGTTTGGTTGTGATAATTGAGGGAAACTGACATCTTTTGAATTTGAATCAAGAAGAGGCTATAAAGGTAATGTTTTGGGTACTGTCAACACTAAAATTTTCCTCCGTAATTTCTATTTCATTAATGCATGTATTAGGAATAGGATGTTGTTAAGTATAATTAGTAGTAGCGTTCGATAGAAGATAACGGCGCTGCCAGTACGATGCCGCCAATAATGTATACTACGGCAATATTCAAAAGTACAATAGGAATGTTGTGGTAAAAAGTAAATAGTTATCGTAAGTGGTCCAATAATGTTAAAATGTAAAAGTTGGGGTAAGAAGAGAAGTAGGGTCTACATGATTAGGAATTAGAAATATTATATTGGTAATAAGGACAAGGAGTGAGGTCATAAATATTTTGTATATTTTATTTGTAAAAAGTCTAAAAATGTGGAACCCATGTGAAATGATAAGGTTTATCTTATCTTAAAGGATAAGCTTACATGTACAGATAAGAGTTAAGGTATGAAATATGATTCGTCAGAGTGGATTTATTATCCTATCTTAGAGATAAGATGGATAAGCGTAGAAGTCTATAAATAAAGAGGCCACCCCCCTCATTTAGCATAAAAGGAAGTACTGGGAAATATTGTATAAAGTGTGTAAAGGAAGCCATCAGTTTAAAGGTGTGTTGAAGAAGCCATTAAGACGTGTAATTGTAAAGTTTCTCTCATAGTCTTGGTGGAAAGAAAGTGAAGTCAATATCACTTGAAGTACCTCATGGGTGAGATTGTAACGATTTCATGTTAATATTATAATTTACTTTGATATTTCAGATTTGTCATCATTCCATCTTATCATAGTCGATGGTATTCTTGTGTTATGTTTGTTGTTTGTTTTCAGATTACATCCACCAAACTAAAGTCTGTGCATTAGTAAATAATCATAGCACGAGGAGTTCCCGGTGAAGAATTATCATAGTGCCAGATTGGTGATGACATTTTGGTTCTGTTGTCGGGACCATTCCTCGTTGGTGGATTGTCTGGAGAGATATTCCCACTTAGTCAAAAATCAATTAGAGGGTAACCTTGTTGTTACTATGCATAGTAGTTACGATGGTAAAGTCATTTTTTCCATGAATAGTAGTTACCATGGTAAAGTCATTTTTGCAGTGAATAGTATTTACCACAGTAAAGTCACTTTTTACCGTGAATAGTATTTACCGCAGTAACTTCACTTTTTACTGTGAATAGTGTTTACCATAGTAAATTCAGTTTTTTACCGCAGTAAGTCAAGTTTTACAATAGTTTACCGTGGTCATTTCTATTTTCTATTATAGTGATTTTAATTATTGGTGCACATAAGTCTTGTTGATTGTACTTTTGGGTTGGTATTTCACTGTGGTTACTTTTGAAAATGGGGAGGATTCCTGTTTTTTTAGTCCAATCTAATGAAGATGTTTCCTCTTTCATTCAAGAGTTTAAACGATCTTGTATTTGTAATGGCCTTATAAGAAGGGAACAATGGACTGAATTTTTTCCTACCTTTTTGGATGGTTCAGCCCTGAGGTGGTTTGAAACACTAGGTGATAATGTGAAAAACTCATGGGATTTATTAACTGAAAGTTTTCTTGAAGAATTTGGTGAACAACAAAGATATGTAGATCTCATGATCGATATCACAAAGCTAACCCAAGGAGAGAAGGAGAAGATAAGGGATTATCATGCTCGTGTTCTAGAGCTAAGGAGGAAGCTCGATGCCCAGATCTGGAAGGAAGGATTAGCGGATGGGTTGATGAATGGCGTGGATAATCTCTTATGTAAGCACTTCATTCTTGGGATGAAGCCAGAGATCAGACAACGAGTGAAGTATGACCGCCCAGCTACCATTGAACAACCAAGGAGTTTTCAAGAAGGCAAGAAGAAAGCATGGAAGAGGAGCCCAAAGAAATTGTTGCTAAAGTAGAGCCTACACCAGCACCTTTGGTCCAGAATCCACAACCACTCCCGGCGAGCACAAATATTTCTCCTAGTACATCTACTGAGTATGAAGATCTGCTCAAAAGATGGGTCAATTAACTATTAATCTTCTTCAAGGAAAAGAATTTAGTTCTCAGGGAGGAGATAGAGGTCCAAAAAGAAATATTTCTGAAGTTGTATGTTATGGTTGTTATAGAAAGGGTCATTATAAGTATAATTGTCCAGATAGAGCTTCTACATCTGGTAAAGGAGATAATGATAAAGGAAAAGCACCTGTGAATTCTTTTGATGTAGTAGATAAGAGCAGAAATAATGAAGTAGATGTGTTTGTAACAAAAAGAAAGAAAGAAAAAGATAATCGAGATGGAAATGATCCTAAGAAGATGAAAGGAGAAACTAGTAAGAAACATAGGAGAAGAAAGTTGGGTGTGCAGGATTTTTTGATTTCACAGGGGCAAGGACCATACTCCATCTTGGAAGATCTGTCTAAAAGGCCTGCAAATATTACATATGGTCAACTCTTAGCTATGTCTTCTGAGAAGAGGCGGGATTTGCGAAGTGGACTCAATGCTCCACGAAGGAAGGAGGTTGAGGTCCCTGTTTTGGAGGCAGAGGTGGATCCCTATGCTCCATAAGCTGAGGTATTATGTAATGGTATTTCAATTCATGATGTCTTAGTTGATGGAGGTGCTACAGTTAATGTAATGACCAAGTCTATAATGAATATGTTGGGTTTAAAAATTGATTGCCCTTCAACACTTATGTTAAGGTCATTAAATAAAGGGAAATCTAAACTAGAAGGTGTAGTTTCAAATGTGGCAATATCTGTTATGGGTGTTGTATGTGTGGTAGACTTTTAGGTGATGAAAAATGGTACTGTTGTGTACCCAATGCTGCTGGGAAGACCATGGCTAAGGAGAGTCCATGCAAGAAACTACTGGAATGAAGGTTTCATGACACTTGGATGTGGTAGAGAGAGGGTGAAGATAAACGTGATCCCTTGACATCATAAGGCAGAACCTGTGGACTCAAGTGATGAAACTGATGATTGGACATCCTCTGATTACTCTAGTTCTAGTGAAGTGGACACTGAAGATGAAGAAAGTGAGGTTGATGTTTCAGTCACGGATATCTTTCCAGTCACACAAACTCATGAACCCATAAGATTATCTGAAGAAGAATTTGATGATCATCTCCAACAAATAAATATTGGTGATGCTGTGATGGAGAGTGAGAAGGAATCCTACCTCTAGCTCTTTCGAAGGTACATACACATATTCACTTTTGATTACAAGGAACTCCGTCAATTAAGTTGGGTAGAACATTCTATTGAGCTGGTAGATGGTGCTAAGCCCATAAAGAAAATGCCATATAGAATGAATCCTAATTTTTCCAAGACTGTAAAAGAAGAAATAGATAAGTTGCTTAATACATGATTCATATTTATTGTGGAGAATTCAGAATGGGTTTCTCCTATTGTGATATCAATAAAAAAGAATGGGAAGTTACGCATTTTTGTTGATTACAGGGAGCTGAAGAAGGCAACGAAGAAGGATCATTACACTCTTCCATTTTTAGATCAGATCTTAGACGAAGTAGCTGGCCAAGAGTGCTATAGTTTTGCTGATGGATATAGTGGCTACAACCAAGTTCGTATAGCAGAGAAAGATCAATTGAAGACCACGTTCACCACTCCTTGGGGAACATTTGCTTATAGAGTTATGCCTTTTGGGTTGTGTAATGCTCCGGCAACATTCCAGCATTTGATGAATAGGGTGTTCGAACCCTACATTGAGACCTTAATCAGAGTATTTCTACATGATTTTTGCATCTATGGGAGAAAGTTGGACCACTTGCACCAAATGGAGACAGCATTTCAAAGGTTAGATGAAGCAAAAGCCTCATTAAACCCTAAAAAGTGTGTCATTGGATGTTCTAAAGGCATTTTGTTAGGGCATGTTGTATCCAGAGATGGTATTGGTACTGATCTTGATAAAGTTTCAAAAAACAAAGAGTTACCATTTCCTATGAATAGAAGTAAGTTGAGATCATTTTTAGGCCATGTGGGGTACTATATAAGGTTCATCAATAATTTCTCAAAGATTGCAGAGCCACTAACCCAGTTCTTGAAGAAGGATGTTACTTATGAACCAGGAAATAAGGCGCATGAAGCTTTTGGACAACTGAAGGAAGCCCTGGTGTCTTCACCTGTTTTAAAGAATCCAAATTGGAGCAAGCCATTCATTGTGTACACTGATGCCTCAGATGCAGCACTAGGAAGTACTTTGACCCAAAAGGATGAAAATGGGAATGAATATCCAATTTACTTTGGGAGCAGACAAATGAGCAGTGCTGAGGTAAATTATACTATAACTGAAAAAGAGGCTCTGGATATCATTTTTGCTGTAAATAAGTTTAGGAATTACTTGCTAGGGAAAAAATTTCTAGTTGTAACAGATCATCAGGCTCTAAAATATATTGTAAATAAGCCTAACCCATTAGGGAGGATAGCAAGATGGATAATTTTGCTATAAGAATTTGAATTTGATATTATAGATAGGCCAGGAAAGAAGCATGTCAATGCAGATGCACTCTCTTGAGCCTATGATGGTTTAGGATCATCTTGTGATGATGATGATTTCCCTGATGCAACATTGTTATCCCTTGACACAATCCCTAGTGAATACATAGATATTTGGAATTATCTGAATGAATTCAATTTTCCTGATGGTGTCAATGCAAAGACTAAGAGAAAGATTACTCAAGCTAGTCATCCATATTCTATTTTACATGGAGTATTATTTCGAATAAGACCTGATGGACAGTACAAGAGGACAGTTGGACATGATCAAGGGAAGGAACTGCTAGAAGAATTCCACAATGGTACATGTGGAGGGCACTTCTCTGGACAACCTACAGCAAGACGGATCTTGGATGTAGGTTATCACTAGCTCACTCTTTTTAAAGATTGTTATAATTATTGTAAGATGTGATATTTTTCAAACACATGGTAACCGTAAGACTTCATCAGCTTCATTATGCCCTATTCTTCCACTTGGTCCCTTTGAAAAGTATAGAATAGACATTGTAGGTCCACTTCCAAATACCTCACGCCAAAATAAGTATATTGTAGTTGCCATAGATTATTTAACCATGTGGGTTGAAGCTAGGCCATTGAAAACAGCTTCCATGGATGAAGTGGCAAGGTTCATAAATGAACGAATTATCACTAGATTTGGTTGTCCATTAGAAATTGTAACAGATCAAGGAAGTCACTTCATTAATGAGGTGGTAGAAGCCCTAGTCAATAAGTTTTCTATTAAGCACAGGAAGGCAACAACATATAAGCCAAGCACAAATAGATAGGTGGAATGAACAAATTTTGTGTTGTGTCAAATTCTAGCAAAAGATGCAGCCTTGCAGGTACATAAATGGGATAAAAGGATTCATGTAGTATTGTGGGCATATAGGGCAACATCAAAGTCAGCAACATGATACTCCCCATTTCGGTTGGCTTATGGCATTGATCCAATTCTTCCTATTGAGTTTGATATTCCCATGGTCAGAGTAATGAAAAATGAAAGAATGGATGAAAGTGATTCAGTAAAGAAAGGTTGGTACATCTTCATTTGCTAGAGGAAATGAGGGAAATAGCTAAGGATACAAGCTATAAGAAGAAAATGAAGCAGAAAGAATACTTTGATCAAAAGATCTGGTGGTCTCCATTTCATGTGAATGACTTGGTTCTAGTATATGATTCCAGATACAAAAAAAGAAGACAGAGAAAGTTTCTTCCAAAATGGATGAGGCACTAAAAAATAGCAGCTGTGCATGAAAATGGTACGTACTGACTGGAGGAATTGGATGGCACTCCCATTACGAAATGGGTCAACCACGACAAGTTGAAGATTTTCTAAGCACTAGAATAGTCTACTCCGAGGACGGAGTAGAAGCTAGGAAGGGGGAAGATGTCGACACTAAAATTTTCCTCCATAATTTCTATTTCATTAATGTATTTTTTAGGAATAGGATGTTGTTAAGTATAATTAGTAGTAGCGTCCGATAGAAGATAACGGCGCTACCAGTACGATGCCGCCAATAATGTATAGTACATAAATAGTCAAAAGTACAATAGGAATGTTGTGGTAAAAAGTAAATAGTTGTCGTAAGTGGTCCAGTAATGTTAAAATGTCAAAGTTTGGGTAAGAAGAGAAGTAGGGTCTACATGATTAGGAATTAGAAATATTATATTGGTAATAAGGACAAGAAGTGAGGTCATAAATATTTTGTACATTTTATTTGTAAAAAGTCTAAAAATTTGGAACCCATGTGAAATGATAAGGTTTATCTTATCTTAAAAGATAAGCTTACATATACAGATAAGAGTTAAGGTATGGAATATGATTCATCAGAGTGGATTTCTTATCCTATCTTAGAGATAAGATGGATAAGGGTAGAAGTCTATAAATAAAGAGGCCACCCCCCTCATTTAGCATAAAAGGAAGTACTGGGAAATATTGTATAAAGTGTGTAAAGGAAGCCATCAGTTTAAAGGTGTGTTGAAGAAGCCATTAAGACGTGTAATTGTAAAGTTTCTCCCATAGTATTGGTGGAAAGAAAGTGAAGTCAATATCACTTGAAGTACCTCATGGGTGAGATTGTAACAATTTCATGTTAATATTATAATTTACTTTGATATTTCAGATTTTTCATTATTCCGTCTTATCATAGTCGATGGTATTCTTGTGTTATGTTTGTTGTTTGTTTCCAAATTACATCCACCAAACTAAAGGTTGTGCATTAGTAAATAATCATAGCATGAGGAGCTCCCGGTGAAGAATTATCATAGTGCCGGATTGGTGATGACAATACAATGTTTCTAATATTTTGAAACCCCTTTTATCTTATTTTGGAGAAAAAAAATTTGCAAAGAAAAAGCTCTTAGGCTTAGCCAAAAACCATTGGAATTTCATTCTAGGTCACCATTCGATTTTGTTTTCATGAGGAGGATTTGAGGGAAGAAAATATGGTGATGTTTCTTTGATGGTGAGTTAAAGAAGGAGGAAAGATTTGATGTATTTTGTTTGAATGCTACTTTCATAGCATGATTGATTTCATTACAGGTTTATGAATTATTGAAAAATCCAATATTGATTTGATGGAATTTGAAAATAATTATATGCTTATATGTATTCATGAGATAAGGTTGATTGTATTTGTGTCTCTTGATTGTATCTTTTTGGCTATTATTGAAGACATCAATTAATTGTGATCTGATTTGAATAAAAATACATTGTGTTTTTGTGTATATATTATGATCTTTTCTTTGAGTTTGTTTCATAGTGAATTATATTAGTTCGTGGTCATTCATTGATAGATTTGTTTCATGAGAATGTTTGTTTGATGTTTTGAAGTATTAAATTAAAATTTTTATTGGGGACTAATTCACCTTCCATTTCTTGTCACTTGTAACAATTGGTATCAGACCAAGCCCTTGAAAGCATCCTAAGAAGCTATAGGGAGATCCTTGGTGACAATAATATGGGATATTTATGAAATTAGGTTGTCTATGATAGGTTGTAAGTACCGTTAGAGAAATTGGTTGCATCTCATGAGAAAGTACTCAATTATTTACAGACTCAACTTGAGGAGGCCTAAGATGAGATGAAGATCAAGAGAGAAGAATGTCTTAAACATGAGGTTGAGAAAGAGGATATGAAGAAATATCTATCCACCATGAAAATCAAGGTATTATATTTTTAAGAGAGTTCAGAAAATGTGAGTAAGATGTAAGTGTACACACGCAAAATTGGGTCACAACCCTCTAAACCCCCTTTGATTAATTTATTCAATACTACCAGCTACCATGCCCACTTGCACACATTTCAATTAATTTAATTACCAAAATTAAGTTAATTATCTATCTCACCTCTCCACCTCATCCTAGACCCATTCCAATACTATTCATTACCTAAGATTAAGTCCTCCACTCCCTCTAACCACTTAAGACTTATTATAACCCTAAAATTAATTACTAACAACTTCCTCCAAAAAATTCACGTGTGATTTAGTGATGAATAACACTCCTAAATCACAACAACATTTAACCTACACTCAAATTGGGAGGGAAAAGCCTATTTTTTCATAGTAGGACCTTTTCTCCCTAACTAACACGAGTCATTCCATGGCTGGCGCTAGTTAGCCAACCGCCATCATTCACCTTAAATACACAACTAAAAATATTCACCTGGGTTGGATATTTTATTTTTTTGTAATTCACTTCTAGGCTTTGGCATTCTCGGATCTCAACATTCAAGCAACGATTCATAGAGAACTAGAGCACCACCACCCTCTTCTAGCATCTAATCTCCAATAGCCACTTGCACGGGAATATCCATATCCACATTGTCACTGTACTGGAGCATGGTCCTACTCTTTGCACACATCCAGCCATCCACTTAACTCTTACCAGCATTCATATATTAGTAAGTATTTGCATAACCTATTATTTTTCTTCATTTACTTGGTTCTAGATATATTGTTGATACTTTTATTTATTTCCTCTCTGTCCAGAATACTTCTTATGCCCCATCTATCCAGTATTTCACCAACCCACCATCCTTCCCACTTAATCACTTTCGACACCTTTGCTGAGCCTTCATAAAAACCCCACCACTCTACTTAATCCTTCCCTACTCTCTATGAAATCACAGAGATCTCCAAACCATCACCTTTCAACCTCCGAAGATTAATTGGCCCTACTGATATCAATCACCCAACTTTCCTCAGCCATTTACCAGAACTGACATGGGTCACCTAACCGATAGTGATATTTATTTTTGTTAAAATTTTCTTAGACCAGCGAGCTTCCAATTCACCCTAAACAAACCCAAAATTTCACAAAAACTCACCTAGAACTTCTACCATACCTCTACTATGCCTGCTCAACCTGAATACACCTCACATTTACTATATTTTGCTTATATTTAGTATTTATCTTAATCTATTCTATTTTTTTACATGAGATACCTAAATCATGTTATTACAATAGGACCTCTTTCTTTCATTTATTTACTTACATTAATTTGTGTTTAAAATAGTGGATTGACAACCTCTCTTGGAAGTATCATAATTCCCAGATCTAGCCCACGTTAGGCAGTCCACTGCCATTTATTTTTTAACTCTATCTTGTGGTCTTGTGTTCTCTTTCCAGTCATTCCTCCTAGCCAAAGGGAAGCTCTTCACAGTCATCTTGGTCAACATTCAATGCGTGCACATCCTTCTTCGACTATCTATAGGTATTCCTCCTCTCCTTTACCTATTATCTGTTTTATCTCTACTTTGCGGTGAAACATTTTGGCATGCCCGGTAGGACCCTCTTGTGGGTTGTTTGCATTGTTCATATAGGATGTAGTTTTGTATTTCTTTTTTTCTTGAAAATTTACACTAAATAAATCCCTGGAAATATTATTTTCTTTTTAATTGTCTATAAGAAATATGTCCTTTGGTGCTTAAAAATAACACTTCTTCTTTTCTTATGTACTACATTTTGTGAAAGAGAATTCCTCTTCCTTTTCTCCTTTTTCTACATCAAATATCATTTTCAATTTGGGTTTAAAACATGCGCATTTCATCCTTTAAATGTTGTATTATATTACATAGATATAATTAGCAATCACATGGTAGAGGTCATGACCACTTAGTGATTGGATTGGATTAAGCATAGTTCACATTTTTGCACACACTCCCAAGCCAAACCAATTACACAATTTACACATGTCTTAAACATTTCCCTTCCAGGAAGAATTCTTCAAGGATTTAAAAACCCATTGATGGTGGGCACTGCCCAGTGTTCTAACCATTATTTCAAACCTCAATTGGATAATGCAACTCAAATTCCTCTTTCTCCCTATGTTCCTCTCACCTTCTGGACCGGTATTCTATTTTTAACAAGTTCTCATGATACCACTTACTATTTTTAGTAAGTGTTGATTCTAGACCAAGATCACCATTTCAATGATTTTCTCCTGCGATACTTCCTCTGTATTCACCACCTCCTTCATAGCTTCTTCAGATGGTGGCTTACCTGAAATAGTAGTCCTACATGTAGAAGGCCTGTTATTTTTAGTGAGTATGCTTCTAGTGGTTGGATCACTATGGAACGATTTTTTTTAATATGTTTTTTTTTTTCATATATCACCCCTCTAAAATTTCAAGCTTACTCGATCACTAGTTCATGAGATTATAGATTTTTAAAATTTTTAACTAGCGATAACTACAAATGTTGAAGCCATTAATGAAGCTTCAAAATTACATGTCTGGTTTTCTCCTCCAATTACGTCTAAAATTTTATTTTTTAGTTTGGTTTTTCTCTCTCATTCCATGAGTAAATTTTATCTTCAATCTAATTTTTGGTTTGGCAGGAAATCTAAATTTTATTTTCGTGGTGCTAAGAAGGAGATTTTTTTGCTGTGAACAATCCTTGCTGCGAACAGAAGATTTGTTAGTTATTTTTTATGGAATTTGATAATGATGAACACAACAATAAATGGTACATCCATTTATACCCTAGTTTGTAAGATTTATCGATTTCTTTATTTCATGATAATGAGGGTTTTCAGGTGAAGATCTTCACTTTTGTCTTCCGTTCTTCATTCCTTGATTATTCCTTCCTCTAAGATTATTGTATTTTCATGGAGTGATGGATTTTATGGAGCTGGTTTGGAGTGAAACAATGGTGGAAATAATTTTTGAACAAGAATAGATAGAGCTCTAGTAGGGTGTGAAGTTGTGGAGAAGAAGTGGAGGGAAAAATGCTAAGTAATGGATTTAAATCATTCAAAAACAAATGCCATGGGTGGGGTGAATTTTTGTGTCCCTAGTGTCACTTTATATAAAGGGAAGAAAGGTTCATAAAATCACACACCTCGCCTCCGCATGACACTTTTCATTCATCCAACAGTTGAGCATTAGGGTTACGGAGCTCGAGTAAAGCACCCGGGGGTTGAAAGTTAGACGTATAGACTAGAAGGAATACCTGGGGATGGGAACATTTTCATGTCCTATATGTCCATTTATCTAAAATTATGAAAGTTACATCAGTTTTCACATCGCACCTGGAGCTGACACTTGGAGGGCATCTGATGGTTGTGTATTTGTCTCAAACTAGCTCCTGGGGGATGAATATTTCACTGTAGAAGATCACATTGATGAGCTGGGGGCCACAAAGGGTTGGGTGTATTTTCTATCCCTCATGTAACTTTGATTAAATAGAAAAAATGGTCATCAATATTTACATTTCTCCAAGTTACGAAACTTGGCAGTCATCTATGTACTAAGGGGATAGACTCTGACAAGCTCCTGGGGGCTAAATTGGTGATGCAAAGGGTTCCATGGGTGAGTAGAGGGAAAACTAGGGTTGGGAAAATTTTATTGTCCCCTATGTACCTTTTCTTAAGGAAAGAAATGGAGACCAAAATGTGTCAGGCTCTTGGAGCTAACACGTGTCCACAACGAGAATTTGATAAGTATGGAGCACTCACCTTGAGCAAACTTGTGAAGGTAATAACTTGGGCTCCTGATGGATTTTTTTGGAAAACATTTATATTAAATTAACTTAAAAATTCCTTTTGAATCTAATGGATGGGGTAACAACTCTTTATTCCTCCATTTATTCCCTAAAAGATTATACATTTGTTCTAGCTCCCTGATTGAGCATGAGAGAAACTAGATATAGACCCATTGCTCCTAGGTGTTGTGAAAAATATGATTTCACCATATTGTAGAGATCTAAAGTCATTTTATGATGATGTATTTTTTTTCTCCTAACTCATTTTAGAGCTCCCATAATCACTTTTCAAAGCTCAGTGGCATTTTTGGCCCTAGGCATTGCCTAGGCCTGTGAACCCTGTTTCCAATGAATATGCCCCAAGACATCATATCTTTCCTTAATATTATAATATTAGTTCCTTGATGTTATTAGATCTTTGATTCATATCCATGTTTTATTTTTCTCCTCTGTTCCACTCAAGGTGGGTTACACAAGTCCTAGGAAGGCCTTTGGTAGCCCTTCCCACAACTTCCCGAAATATGCAATCTTCATGAACCCCTAAAATCACCTAGGGGGACTAACTTGAATTCCCTAATTCACCTAGGGGATTCAGTTAAAATCCATTGGGGGTCATTGGAATAAATAGGTATGGTTAGTGATGAGGATGAGTAGACCTAGGGTATCTTGGAAAGGTAAAACTCAAAAATTGTATCAAGGGGTATCATTTTCATGCTTGAAAATTTAAAATTTTTTGTTCACACATTTGCATGACAACAAGTATCCATCTTAACTGTTACTCATCCTAGTGTTTCAGAACAAAATTTTATGAAACAACTTCATCAGGCCCCATTTAATATGTCCCTTTATTATCTCAGCCTAAGTTCTCTAGACCATAAGCAAGCCCTCATTGAAAATATTAAGCATATCCCCACTCTTAACGATGAGGCTTAACCCTTTACATCACTTTTTCGAGAACTCACAACTTCCACTTCCATATTATCTAACAACACTGAAATCCCACACATATCACCTAAAGAGCATGACCTTCCCCTCTTCATCATTAGGGGTATCAATGACACATTCATTCGGCGTTTTATGATTGACAATGGAGTTATCATAAACATAATATCATCTCACACCATTGATCATCTAAATCTCCATAATTTCACTGTCACCCAATCACTAAGGATCCTTAAAACATTCAACAAAGTTGTTTCCCCTGCCTTAGGCATAGTTATTCTTCCCATCCTTGTTGGTGAAAAACTGCTCCATGAGGTCTTTTATATTGTAGAAGGGAAGTTTTAATACAACATCCTACTAGGATGACCATGGATTCGAACCATGTGTTCCATTCCTTCCAACCTTCGTTGATACATCAAGTATAAACACGAGGGAAAATCCTCACTCTCCCCATATACATTCCTCCATTAAAATCATGTCACATGACTTACCATCCTAATGATGTTCTCATACCCATGTAAGACCCTTCTAAATAATCCACTAGATCATATGTATTCTCATCACAACTTCCTAATGACGAATCCTTAAACAATGTAATGGATCAACTCTCATTGGTGGAGTATTGTCTTCTCACACTTAATGTCCTTCTAATGTCTAATAGATTAAGTAGACCCAAAAAACTCCAATGTATAAACCTAATGTCAAGGAAATCATTATGTTTGGTCCATAACATATTCTCACTAATCTCATGTTTGGTGGCATCGATTTCCCTTCTTCAAACATTGAAAATCAACCAAACACCAAGCCATATAAAAATGGATTTGAATTTATTTACAATAAATCCTTTACCTACACCTATCTTCATTGTTTTTCCTGGAAAGGATTTGGAATGGGGCATTACGAAAAAGGAATGCATGACATCATCATTGATCAATCTTGTAAACCACATGAAAAATTTAGATAGGGCTATAAGGAACAATATGCAAACCCTCTTCCACCATTGTTATCTCTCATGGACATTGATCCTCCATATTTTCCATACCATAAGGTTATGGATATGGATGACACCATATCTATCACCTCAATATTTTTTTTAATTTCCACCATTACCTTGGAACCCATCACTTATCAGTGTGACAACGAAGCTAAGTACCTCCCTCTTCAACATCTGGAAATGATAGAGGAAGATTCCCCTAACATTTACATTCTTTACATTCTTTAGTGTACCAAAAAAACTATTTAGTCCCTTTCAAAAAACTATTTACCAATATTAAAAAAAAAACATTTACATTCTTTAGTGTACCAATCATATTATTCCATCCTTTATTACATGGGGGAATATGTCACCTATCTTCATATGACCTTATCTCTAGACACATCCACCATTCTTAAGGAATCCAATTTCGATATCAATATAGGGACTCTACAATAACCTGACATCCTTAAAGTTGGCCAATCCCTTGATCTGCAGGAGCTTGAATTCTTCACTTCCTTTCTTTCTAGACATAGCCAAGCCTTTGCATGGTAGTATGTCATTATTCCAAACCTTAATCCTTCCATCATTTTCCATAATATCATTACATTTCCTAACACTAAGCCTAGTAAGTAGAAGCTTCACTGCATGCACCTCAAGTTTCCCTCCTTGTTAAAGAGTTGCAACACCTCCTTCTAACTAATTTCATCATCCCTATCGAGTACCCCCAATGGGTTTCCAATATTGTACCTATTTCTAAATATTATGGAAAGCTCTGCATCTGCACTGAATTTTGATAATTAAACCTCACTTTCCATAAAGACAATTTTCCTCTTCCTAACATCGATCATATTGTGCCATGAGATGTTTTCTCTTATAGATGGTTTCCCTAGGTAAAATTATATCCTCGTCATATTAGATGACCAACATAATACCTTTTTTATTAACTCCTTTGGGTACGTTCAACTATCGTGTCATGTTATTCGGTTTGAAAAATTCCAAATCCACCTATCAATAGGCCATGACTTACATATTTCATGATCTCATCTGTAAGACTATAGAGGAATACATTGGTGATCTCTTGGTTAAATCCAAGCATCTTTGAGACAACTTTTTTTTAATTCCAATCCTTCTAAAGAGCCTTATCTACTTCTTCCTCTGTCTCAATCTAGCCAAGTGTGTGTTTGGAGTGCTTACTAGTAAGCTCTTTGGCTATATCATTTCCATCAGGGGTATTGATGTTTAGCCCACTAAAATCAAAGCCATGTTTGAGATGTCTCCTTTGTCTACCTTAAAGCATATTTTTAGTCTTCAAGGCCAAATCCAATCAGTCCACCATTTCATCTCATAACTTTAGATAATCGATGCCAACCATTTAATTACCTTCTTCATACAGACATTGAATTTAAATGGGATGATAACTATCAAAAATATTTTGATGACATTAAGTAGTATCTCTTATACCTTCCTATACTTACACCACCATGTGAGTGGGATCCTTTATATCTTTATGCCTTTATCTCCAATCATGATTTGAGTGCCATGTTGGCACATTGTGATGTACAAGGTACGAAGCAGCCAATATACTACATTAGTCACACCCTTCATGATTATGAGACTCACTACAACGAATATCAAAAGATGTGTTACAATATTTTCTTCACTGCTTCTAAGCTTCACCATCATCTTCTCAATCATAATAATTATGTCATTACTAGCTTCCATCTTCTCAATACCATACATTATAAGCCTTATCATAGTCACCCCATCACTTGATGGATTATTCTCATGACATATTTTAACCTAGAGTTCATCTTCAGAAATCTATCAAGGGACGTGGTATTTTAGATCAATTAGTTGACACCCCTCTTCCTGATAATTTTCTTCCTTACGATCAATTTCCAAACAAATCCATTAACAAATTTGAACATGAATTTTCCCCTCTCAAAATGAAATTATTCTTTTATGGCTCTAAGTGTCGACAAGGGGGAGGTGTTGGCATCATTAACATTCCTCCTTGGAATACTCCTATTCCATTCACTTATAAACATAATTTCGAATGAAAAAAATAATATGACAAAATATGAAGCTCTCATCTTAGGCCTTTAAACCATTTTATTACCTAGCATCTAAATCCTTAACATCTTTGGGGACTCTCGGCTCATCATTAATCAAGTCAAAGGAATATAGCAATGTCAAAATTATATCCTTCAAAAGTATAAATATATTGGTGACTTCCTCCATGGAGCATCTGATTTATACACTATTAAAACTATCCCTCAATCATGTAACATATATTCAGACACTATGTATTCTTTAAAATCTCTCATCCCTTTGTCTATGGATGATTCTAAGATCTATGTTATCATTCACCACCTTGACAAACTGGCTCATCTTAGTGAATTACCTAGTGTTAGCCTTATTCAGTCCAATCTTCATGATATTTGATATTCTCAAATCTTCGACTATCTTTCTCAATCAATCATCCCCTCCAACCTATATAAAAATTATAGGAGGTATTTTATTCAACCTGCTAATTATTATTTCATCCTTGGAAGCATTCTTTATAAGCATGGCTTCGATAGCATTTTTCTTCGTTGCCTTAAATCTCATGAATTTACTCTTACTATCTAAGATGTCCACAACGGTATTTGTGGTGGTAATTTTAGAGGTTTTTCTTTTTATAAATGTGTCATTTGTATGGGTTATTATTGTTCCTCTCTGAATCAAGACTTCTATGAATACCTTAATAAATGTAGAAAATTCCAACAACATTATAATCTAATCTGCATTCGTAGTTAGGCCTTGCATCTAGCGTAGGACCTTTGGCCTTTTTCACAGTGGGAGTTTGAACTCATTGGCCTCATCAATATGTGTTATTCTTATCACCATTATTCTATTATCACTACTACTGAGTAGTTCATCAAATGGGTGGAAGAAATTTCACTCACATCGAGAAAAGTTAATCAAATCGTTAATTTCATCTATCAACATATCAATTACCACTTCAATATCCCTCAAAAAATAATCGTAGAAAATAGAAAGTCATTAAAAAAAAAACTCAAGAATCTTTGTGATTAATTCAATATTAATCTTATGTTCTCTTGTCCATACTATCCTCAAGCCAACGACCATGAAAAATCCACTAAAAAACCCTTCGCAATATCCTCGCCAAGACTATTGATAAATCAGGTCGCAATTGGAATCTTCATATCCCATTTACCATCTGGGATTATCATGATAGCATCCAAACCTCTATATGTGAACTCCTTTCTTTCTTGTTTACAGATTCGAGACTATTATTCCTCTTGAAGTCCAAATCCCATCCTTGTGCGTTTCTTTACGCAAATGTTTCTTTGATGAATACTATCACCAAGAGCATATAACATAGCTTGATTTTTAGATGAACATCACCTTATTTCTCTTAAACACCATCATGTCTATCAAGAGTGCATTAAACATGCTTACACAAAAAACATCAAGGAATGTGAATTTAATATAAGCGACCTTGTCCTTAAATAAAATTAGAACATCACTACACTAGAAAGGAGTGAACATGGGAAGTTTTCTCCCAACTAGATTGGACCTTATATTATCACTCATAACTATGGGTCTGGAGCCTATCATTTTACTTCCCTTGATGGTAAACTAGAAACATAATCTCTTAATGCATTACACCTGTGGCCTTTCTATTGTTAACATATCTACGAATGAGAACTTATCTATCACATTGGACATCCATCCAACTTTATCCTCTTCAATATTTCATCATAATGATATGGAATTGTGTGGTCCACCATCACTTTCCTTTCTATGACCTATAATGTGGATAACACAGATCTTATCATATCATATTACCTACGGATAGGATCTTCCTTCTAGGTGAGAACCCATAATCATTGCATCCACTTCCCTCTTATTTACCTACTGGAACTATGATTAGGGTCCACAAGTGTAACTCGTACACTCGTTATCCCCTCCTAAGTGGACTACCTAACTATCCTCATCTCTTCCATACAAAGTGAAAAATCCAGATGCTCATATAAAATGCTATCATATCTTAAAGAAACAAATTTCTCTCTTGAAGGATATCTATTCATGAAAGTAAAAATATAAAAGTAAAATAGATTGATCCCTCGAAGGATAGCTATCACACATATCTTATCATATCATTTATAAAATAAAAATGAATATCCAAAAATCAAAATACAAAAGCTAAGTGTAGACAACTCCCTTGAAGGATGGCTATAATATTATATCATGGCCACAAAGTCTTTCTGCATTGATCATCCTTATATATACTCAAAATCAAAAGCATAAAATTTCAAAAAAAACATCCTAAGAAAGCTTCCTCATAAGTAGAAAAATTCCCACATTGGTCAGTTTGCATCATCTTTCTTAGAGCTAGGGCATAGACTAAGGGACACCCAACTAAGGAGAACCTATATTCATGTGTACAATTTTAATCTAAAGTCATTTTTTCATGTCATAATTAGGTTAAAAAAGGTAAATTTTTCCATACTTTCCCTCGTGACTCTTGATATCACTAACCATCGATGGTTATGTGTTAACATATGCCATTGTTTACAAGTGCCTTGATTGGATCCTTTTATGATTTACCTCTAATCCATTTCAAATCATTTTTTCTTTGTGCACTCCCTACTACAATTGAGTGTCATTTATCTCCTTTTGTTCAACTTCTATCAAATTTACATCCTTTATATCAAATCGAGTATGTTATTCAGACATTAACCATTTTATCCATTCCTATGTGCATATTTTTAAGTATAATATCATCCATAGTTAACATATCTATAAATCCATCACATTGTTATCCATTATTTCATCATGTCTAACACTTATCTATGCATGCTAGATCACATCTATTTAGCATCTATATATCTACTTCACATGGAACCCATTTCATATTCTAAATCACATAACAATGAAATATATAAATATAATTTATAACCATAAAAAACATCTACATATAATCCATAATCATCACATCACATCTAAATCTAACACAAATACAATAAAATCCAGAAACACATGACACATTATGAATTGTAATTTTTTTATATGTATATATCTCATTATGGTCTAAATACATATATACATGTGTCAAAGACAATTACTAGTCCTGTTTGGAACCAAATACATCATCAAAATGAATGAACTCTACATCATAAAGTTTTAAATATTGCCCCCTACAATAGGCAATGTTAGGGTTTATAAGGAATGTATAATAAACTAATTATAAATCCATAATATAAATTGACAAACATTATATATTATGATGTACACTTAAATTAACCATAGATTTAGCTAATTATATATTGCAGATTACATAATGTAATAACATGAGATGAAAGAAAATAACAGTAAAATAAAGAGACAGGAACCTAATATTTATAGTGGGGAAACGTGAAAGAAAAAATCCCACTAAGAATAAAGAACTACATGTTATTAATAATTTTACATAATATTTTACTCAGCACTTCCACTTAACTCCTGGTCTTATGTAGATAATTGTAGAACCATTTTTCTTGCAGTTGTACGATAAAAAATATCTTAGTGATATTTTCAATCTTATATCTCTTTATATCAATCTAGTACCAATGTATACATTCGTCAAATCATGAGAGGGAAAACCCTATCAATAAATGGTGGGTGAAACGATTGCACCATTTCACTCTTAAATGTATTAGACTATCATAATAAATTTTAATAAATAAACTTTAAAATAATATGGGGTGTAAAGTAGTGGAAGGTATCTACGCTTGACATTATTACCTCAACACTCCTTCTTATTGTAAGTGGGAAAACAAAAAAACAAGACATGCCAAATTTACTTATTATTACAAAAGGATTTACAGATCCATGGATCAACAACAATTATTTAGGATAGCATGCAAATAAGGGAAATTGTACAAATCTTCCCATATAGAAAATTTTAATACAAGTGCTTTATATATGAAGACTTATATCAGATTATGGAACCTTTTATAAAAAATGCATTCCCGTACCTAATGTTTCACTGTGATTTACAAGTAAGTTAACATAACGTGAACATTTACTTATCACAAAATTGTGGAAGTATGGGAAGTTGACAATAGGCCATTAAGAGGAGGAATTGTCATGCACACTCCCCCTCAATGAAAATTATGATAGGCCCAACAAGAAACGAGACTTTCAATACTTTAAATAACATAGTATCTTTGTGAAAATATCTGCAACTTGATCTTCAATGGAATATAATTTTAGATCAATATCACCATTCAAGAAATTCTCTTGAATAAAGTGCATATGAATTTATATATTTATGCTTCATCCTTTAATGTTGAACTAGATTGTTTTTAAAAGCAATATAACTCTATATATCACATATAAGAGTAGTGTTTCCTTTGATGCCCATATGTAGCTCATCCAACAATATTTTCCGCCACATAGCTTCCTTTGTAGCTTCTAGAACACTTCTATACTTTGCTTTAGTGGAAGAGATGGACACTATTGGTTTTTTCTTGCTATTCTAAGTAATGGCACTTGCACCCAACTTGAAAACATATACAGAAGTAGATTTTCTATCTATAGCATCAGCAAACGTGATCATAATCATAATGGCCAAACAATTTTGCATCATTCTAATAAGAATAATAAAAACCATAATTTGTTGTTCCTTTAACATATTTCATAATTATTTTATCCATTTTCCAATGATCCTAATAAGGATCCTGCATGAATCTAGAAACAACTCATACTTCATATGAAATATTAGGTCTATTAATAATAAAATAAATGAGACTACCAACTAGTTGTCTATATATAGTAGGATCAAATTTAGGACATGCAGGTTTAGGATCTAATTTCACAAAAAATTCAATAAGAATTTCTATAGGTTTATATTCAATCATGTTAAATATTTTAAGTAAATTAGTAGCATTATGAGATTGAGATGTAAAAGTATATTTATGTTCTTGAAATACAACCATACCTAAAAAATGATTTAGTAGAACTACATCAATCATTTCAAAATGTTGTTTTAATCTTTCGGTGATTCTAACAATTAGATTTTTATCACTCCAGTAATAAAAAATCATCAACATATAGAATAAAATGATAATATGATTATTTTCAAACTTAACAAATATAATATTATCATCATAATAATTAGAGAAACCAAGATCTTGAAAGAAACTATAAATTTTAGCACACCAATCTTTAGGAGCTTGTTTAAGACCATACAAAGACTTTTTCAGTTTACATGCATATAGTTCATTATGAGGTTCTTCGAAACCTATAGGATGACGTATGCATATTTATAATTTTAATTCACCATTTAAAAAATCATTTTTAACATCCATTTGTTAAATTTCCCAGCCATATTAGGTAGTCAGAGAAAGAAAAATCCTAACATTTCTCATCTTAGCTATAAGAGAAAAAGATTCAACATACTCAAGACCAAGTTTCTAAGTGAAACCTACTTATATTTATTTGTTATGACTCTTTTGTTAATTATTTTTTCCCTAGACTCTAGATGCCCTCGGTTGATCAAAACCTAGCAACGACTAAGTATGAAATTCTTGCAGTGGTCTCCACATGTCTCATAGGCGCATCCCCAACTTCGAGCATTCAAGAGGGTTATTAAACTCACACAAACACTCCATGTGTCTATCTAACACATGTTTGATATAGCCCAAAAGGAAGGAAGACCCTAAGCGAGCGTGAGCCCTCCACGTGGCCCAAATGAGAAGTCTAATTAGATAGGGACTTAGTGGCAATACCAAGAAGGGAGTAGCAGCATAAATTTCTATAAAGGGATGAAATATTTATTCCAAAACCATGAGGGTCAAATATCTAAATTAATAGGGAATATAGTGGTAGTGTTGTATTTAAAATAATAGGGGCAAGATCCACAAAGATAAGTGCAAGGTGTTAACAGAATCGAAGGAAAAGGGTGGTAACTGAAAGTAACAGAGGAAAAATGTTTCCTATAAAAGGAGGAGAGATACAAGAAGATAAAAAAGAGCTTAGAAGGAGGGACTTCTTAGCAAAAGAAAAGGGAGGAGGAAAGTGAAGAGCTCTGTATGTTTTATCTAGCCTTTGCAAGCCTCTGTCATAGAAGAGAAGTGTAATATGTACTTCAATGGGCCTTATGTACCCTTTCTTTATATGAATAAAGAGTTATTATTCTATACAAATTGGATTTTCATATGTTCTGAACATCTGTTTCTTTTATGAAAGGTAGTTCTAAATGAGTCCAGAAATTCATCGTGTTTGACACCCTTAGAATTTCCTTGTTTCATTTATTATTAATCGTTCCAGTTCATCATATTTTTGCATTATCATAGTAGCAGATCATGTTGTTTATTACTTCAACTATTCTTGATAAATATCTCCAATATTCTTTCATTTCTCTTTTAAATTTGGTGCATCACCTATTTATTTCATTCATTTACATGCTTTTTCTAATCTACTCCTAAAAGCTAGAGAAGAGTCAGCTTCTTTAAAACCTGGAGGTCACCTTAGAGCACACGTCTCACCAACCTAGGGTTTCCTACGACTATGATGGTTCATATTTAAGGATCATCGTCGACAGTTTTCCTGGCATGCCCAGTGGGAAATTAATCCTTCCTATAGGTTAAAGCAGCACCCAAGATTTTTCAACAAATGTGAATAAGATAAAAAGTGAGGGAAGAAGGTCTCATTGACTATTTACAGCTATTCTCTCTGGGTCACAGAAGAGGAAGACAGGTTCAGAGGTCTCTGCCCCCATGGACTGGACTCTCTCAACCCCTCTACTAGGTAGGCCCTTCACTCAGTCAATAAAGACCCTCAAACCTATCACTATGGTGGAACTTCAGCCTCCATTTCTGAGACTATTTGTTTCATGAAATTAGGGAAGCCCACTCATTGTTCCCACGCCCTCGGTGGTATGGAATACTATTCTAGCCAATCCATTAAAATCATTTCCCAAGTTCAGCGGAGAAGACTTCAAAACCCCTGAGGAATATCTTCAAGATGTAGCGGAGATATGTGCGGTACATTATATAAGGGAGTAGGATGTTGCTTTACAATTACTAGCCACCTCTTTCAAGGGGAGGGCCCTGGAATGGTACTAAGCGTTGACCCCTAACACTATTGGTACTTGGGACTAGTTGGGAAAACCATTTGTAGAAAGGTTTAGCAAGAAAGGAAACCGATCATCACTCCTATAGCAATTAATTGATATAAAAAATATTTGGCAAGAGTTGATGACATATTTCAACACCTAGTTCCACAAAACTTGGAACAGGATTCCAGTCTTGGCTAGACAACCTATAGCTGTGGCTATTGTTTTCTACTTAAAATCCTTAAATTTACATATTTTGATAATGATTCAATCATTAGGAGGGGATTCCTTACCATAAGCCTATCACCTTGCGATCCAAGCTAAGAACAATCTAATAGATGTAGGGAAGCTTCTTCCTAGAACTCTTTTTCCCATATAATCCTGAGATAGCCCCCTTTCTACATGTATAATCCCAGAGTTCAACCTCAAGCCCTACTTCTCTATATAATTACCCCCAGTAGTTGCAACTCTTGCACCTACTGTTACCACCTCATCTTCATTCCTCGAAGGTGGATAAGATGAGAAACATCCTGAGAAGTCTCTCAAATGATATAGTAAACCTTAAGAGAAATCAAGCTGCTTATCCAATGAAAAATTATTAGAATGTCCAAAGTAACTGACCCACTTACCTATCTACATATCAGAATGTTCAGAGGCCTCCAAACGCTTAGCCATTGAATCAAATATTCCCTATACCCATGCCACTTCAAACCGCTCCCACAAATAGTAGTAGAGAGCTCATCCCTGAACAAAATTATTTGTCCAAGGAACCCAACACCTAGTGCTTCCCTTGCAATAATCCTCATATGCTGAAAGACCGTCCCCAAGGGAAATTATAGCTAAGGATAGCTGAGAAATGTGAAAGAGATGGTTATGACGCATGTGCAGTTGTACCTAATTAATCTAAGGGAGACCATAACATTGCTTTCACCATCCAAATGCAAGGAATGTATTTACAATAAGAGGTCGAAATCGCACCAGGGCATGCCCTTTTCTCCTAGGTAGAGGGGGAGAAGTTCATTGTTATAAATGAGACATATGTTCTGAAACCTGCATAGTTAAACTACAATACTCACTTCAAGAAAAGGATCATTGAAGCAGACATACCAGCTTCTAGTTTGGCTAACAAGGTATATAAAGAGCCTCTGATTATTATAATCGTGTCGTTACTGAAGACAAAAGAAGTTACCCAACTAATTATGTAGGAGAAAGAGGTCCATCACCTTGAGAAGGAGAAGATGAAGCATCAACCACCTCTTAAACCATTGTTGGTTGGACCGATAAATGTAATCCAACAACTGAAAAAGGCACCAACCAGTGCATCCTTATGGGATCTCTTAAGCATTTCCGATCAGAAGGAGCTGCTCCAAGCGGCGTTTGGATTGGAGGAGGATGTGACTATGGTGGGTCCCATAAAAGGATGAGTCAAAGATGAACTGGTTCCTTCATAAGCCATATTGTTAAATAAAAAGGAAGAAGTGAGTAAACCAATGACTAGACCATTCTTTTTTACTCTTATTATAGGAAAGAAGTTGCTACATAATTCCATGATAGATTCTAGCATAAACACTACTGTCATGCCTTAGGTAGTAGTAGATGCTTTAGGATTCTAGCATGAGCCCTTGAAGAATGGGGTTATGCAACTAGAAAGGAAGTCTATGCCAACCATAGGAATTATCAAGGGACTCCCATTGTAACTCTATTCCTGTCCAAATATAATTGTTTGCAAGATATCATGGTGGTTAATGTCCCACTAATCTTTAGGATCTTCCTCTCTAGAGAATTCACAGCTAAAACGATGAGTACATGTCTTTGGATTGGTCATACTTAATGCTTCACACAAAGTATGGGTCCAAGATGAAGGTCTTGTTTGAATCACCCTCCAAGAAACATATAAAAGAGAAAGTACCTTCTGGTTTCGAGGCCTCATATGCTATGATCAAAAGAGAATAAGAGATATATATAGATGGTGGAGAACCCTAGGAGGGTGACCATATATCAAATATTCCCCTTGGATATCTATTTAGAAACTTCTATTCAACCGTCCTGTGCACTTACGTCATTTCTAACGAAAACCCCACAATCCCAAAGGTAGAAAGTGAGAGTGACACACTAGGGACAAGCTCCCCTGATGACCCCCTAATATGGAGATTATATTTTGATGGGGCTAGAAGAAGAATGGCTCAAGATCTAGAGTTTACATCACCTCTCCAACTGGTAGGAAGATTCTCCAGTTGGTACTTTTCTAGTTCTCTTGTAATAGTAATAAAGTGGAATACGAGGCATAGGTACACAGTTTATGCACCACCTGAAAGAAAGGTATCATGAAGCTAAGGGTATTCAGTGATTCAGAATTAGTGGTCACACAAGTGAGGAATACCACCTCCATCAAGAACCTAATGATGAGATCCTACCGACACCGGGTTTGGGATCTAATAGATGATTTTGAAGCTTTCAACATTAAGGTAGTTTCCCGTGAGAATGTAGAGGAAGAAAAAATGTCTACCATTGGGTCTCAATTTAACCCAGCCCAAGACCTTCTAGAAAATAAAGACTCCATAAAGGTAATCGTTCACCCCTCGATCCCTGACAACCTCCATGATTGACAAGTGTTTGATAATGACTGACAGGTCATACATTTCATCCAAAAGTATAATCATTTTGTGAATCAACTCCAGACTGAGGTTGAAGAAGCATATGGAGACTAGGTAATACAGTTAAAGAAGAATAAGCTCCCAAAAGGACTAATTATGCTTGAAAACATTTTCGAATTAGATGATGCTAGCTCAAATTGAAGGAGGTTCGAAGTAGTAAAAGAGGATTATGTAGAGCTGGAAATAGCTAGGGACAAACGATTGAAAGTCGAAAAGTTATTAACCCAAAAGGATAGAGACTGAATCATAGCTTTGTGACACAAGTATGACAAGGTGATGGCCTATACATACAACGATCTTCACAGCTATGATAAGGATATCATCTAGCACACCATTGATCTTGAGGAAGGTGCTAAGCCTGTGCGACAAAAACCGAGACCTGTGAATCCTAAAGTGGAGGCCGTCATGGCCAAGGAGTTGAGAAATTTTTTAGAATCTCACATCATTTTGTAATCAAGCACATGATGTGGGTCTCCAACCTGGTTTCAGTAAGAAACAAAAATGGTGAACTATGACTCTAATTAGATTTCAGGGATCTAAATAAAGCCTCCTTAAAAGACCATTATCCCCTGCCCTCTATGGAACAGATTTTATAGACAGTTGCAGGATCCGAGATGTTTTCCATATTGGATGGCTTCTCGGGTTATAGCCAAATATGTCTCAAAGAAAGGGATCAGCATAAAACTATTTTCACGACTAAATGGGGAACTTTTTCCTACGCAAAGATGCCTTTTGAGCTCACAAACGCAAGGGCTAATTTTCAAAGAGCCATGGACACTACATTTGGGGCATTGATAAAAAAGGTAATCCTCATATACCTTGATGATCTTATTGTGTTTACCAAAATTGAAGAGGATCATTTTGATACTTTAGAAGCCATGTTTAAAAAAATTCAAGAATTTGGGATCTCTCCAAATCTCAATAAATGTATTTTTGGCATTCCCCAAGGAAAAATCATGGGACATGTGGTGTCAAAGGAAGGAGTTTCCATTGATCTTGAGAGAGTCAGAGCCATCTTGGAACTGCCCCTACTGATCAACAAGAAGGTTGTTCAATCCTTTTAGGAAAGATCAACTTTGTCAGTAGGTTTATATCAGATTTTGTGGGGACCGTCTACCCCATTACTCTCATGCTAAAGAAATATCTAGTTTTCAAATGGACTGAGGAAGGTCTAAAATCTTTTGAATTGTTCAAAGAGGCTATTGCATCATTCCCTATACTCCAAAACCCTAACTTCTCAAAATATTTCATCATGTATGTATACGGGGGAAAAATTAGCATAGCATCTATGTTAACTCAAAAAGGAGAGCTACAGGGGGAGGAACACCCCATTACCTTCTTTTCAAAAATGCTTCACGACTATGAAATAAGGTAAAAATTTGTGGAAAGGAAAGCCTATGCCATGATCAAAGGTTTGAAGAAATTCAGACACTTTGTCACACATAACAAAATTTTGATCATGGTGGCTCACCCCAATGTCAAAGAGTATATAATGGAGGGTGAGATAACTAAAAAAAGGGAAAATTGGATAACCAAAATCTTGGAATATGACATAGATATAAATCCCACAAAGCTCGTACAAGGTAAGGGAATGTGTCAATATTTGGCACAAGAACCGGTCCCCAAAATAATTGATGAGTCAAAAAAGATAATGTACCTTGCAGGAGGATAGACCTGAGGGGTGGGTATCTGATAGAATTTGTTTTATTTAAACCAGAGATTATCCTTGCCATCTCCCCTTGAAAAAGAGGAGGTATTACAGGAAACAAAGAACTCATTTTTCTATAATTGGTAGCTTCCTTTTTAAGAGGAATTGTAATGGGTTGATGTTGAGATGCCTTAAGATGAGGAGGCCAAAAGAGTCTTAAGAGAATTACATCATAGAGACTCGGATGGTCATTTTTCAGCACAAACCATTGCTATAAAGATCTTATAGGCATGATACTTTTGGCCTAGCTTGTTCACCGATAGTCTGGTGGAAAAAAATGTAAGGTTTGTCAAGTTTACGCAAGTTTCTGAAGAAACTTAGTGTTGCCTCTCGACCCCATTTTAATTGAGGAACCTTTCACACAATTGGGTCTTGACTTCATCAAAATGGTTAATCCAAATTCAAGTATTGGACACTAGTGTATTCTCATGGAAACTGATTATTTCACCCGGTGTACAAAGGCAGTCCCACTTTACAAGTCTACTAAAGATGTGATCCTATGACTCTTGGAAGATATCACCACTCATTTTGGTTCCCCCCACACCATTATATCCGACAATGCTAAATCTTTCCTGGGAGCTGAGGTGTCTAATTTTTTGGTCAAACATGAGATATATTTAAATACTTCCTCTAACTATTACCCACAAGGGAATGGCTTGATAGAGTCTACAAATAAGAATATGATAAGACTCATTGAAAGGATGTGACATGAGCATAAAAGGTTATGGCATGAACATGTTAAAACAGCCTTATGGGCTGATCAAATCACTCCAAAATAGATCCTAAAAGCTTCGCCATATGAAATGGTCTATGGGAAAAGTGTTGTGAATGCTAATTTCTTTGGAGATTCCCGCATTACAACTACTGAAATGATTTGAGATAGAGGAGAATGGAGCAATGTCAGTAAGGCTTTCCAAGTTGGTAGAACTCCAGGAAAAGCATTGACTCACCCACGAGGCCATGATTAATTACCAACAAGTAGTTAAGACATGGTTCAATCAAAATACATTGGATCCAAACATCTAAATTGAAACCATCATTTAAAAGTGGGATGCTAGAGTAGCTAAATCCGGGAACCATGGAAAGTTTGACCCCTTATGGACTAGACCATTCATAATCAGTGAATGCAAGTAGCATAACTCATTCGAGCTCAAAACCATGATAGGAGATCCTTTAGCAATTCCAGTAAATGGGATCCATCTGAAGCCCTACATTTAGGTATCTTCTAAAATTATATCATATGTATTTATTGTTTTATGTTTTTTAGCTTTAGTTTTATTTTGAGCCTCTGCTTTCATTGGATGTTTTTACCATGTGATCCACTGCCCAATTCCACGTCACTTTTGATATATTGAAGAAAGTGCCCCTATCATCTTATCACATTAAATTCATCATCGAAATTAGGGGCCTCTTTCCTAAATAAAAGATCTACAATCAATGCAAGATCTATCAAAGGTTTCAAGTTTGGCACCTCGGGTATCCTGCTTAAAGGAAGAATTATGAGAATTAACTCCAAGAACGTACGAGTTTTATTCATGGGGTAACAATAGCTATTAAAGGTCCTTTGATCTCTATTTAGAAGGATCATTCTGAAGCATTTAGATTTCTATCTACGAATATCAAATGTTCCAAAAGCTCTAGAGTCATTCGAAGAAATTTAGATCACCATGGCCGGCACCACTTCTAGCTCTACTCATGTAAAAAAGTCTTACGTAGGAGATCCCATTTCTTCCCGACAGCACCACCAAAATTTAAAATACCCAAACCCATTATCTCAGCACAGTGACCCTTCATTGGTCATCGACCCCGCCAATGATATATTCGAGCCCAATGTCAACAAAAGGCCAAAATCTTTGAGAGAAACAACATGTGCCAATTTCAGCCTTTAAGGCGACTTAGAGTCATTTAGTGCCAGGACCTAGAGCACTACTCTTTTCCAATACATGGTTCCTCTCACACACCTCTGCCCAAAGCTCATACAAATGTGCATGGAAAGTTTCAACTCAAGAAACCACACCATCAAGGGTTGGAATTTATCTTTCGTAATCACACCACAGGCCATTAAGGACATCTTAGCCCTGAACTATGATCAGTTAGCTTGTTTCTATGATATAGCCAAGCTCTAGAACAAATGGCTCTAGTGTCAAATGAAGACCACAACCCTTATTAAGGAACTAAGATAGTTAGATTCTAGTGCATCGGGGCTCCCCGGTTTCCCAATCCCCTTAAAGTCCCTCAAGCTTGATGCTCAAGATGTCTTCTCTATGTTGGATTTTATTTTTGGGTAAGACTCTGACAAAGACATTGAGGAATGGCAGATGGCATCTATATTCCAAATGAGGACCATCAACAAAAATAAAATATATACATTTGAATTCGCACAAGTCATAGCAGGGTCGATTTGTTAACAGCTCAAGCATTTCTCAATGACGTCCACCTTTAGGCATTCATCTTTCATTTTTCACCTCATTCTATACTAGAATGCTCAGTATTTTGGTAAATTCATGACCATAACCCTATGGGATACAGATTTGAATTCCCCAAATATTATCTCGCCATTTGTGTGGACCCATATATTTTCTCGTTCTTTGGAAATCTATGAGTTTTTCAACACTTTTTTGGAGCCTCTTTTTCTAGAGCTCAATCCTAAAGGGATCGATAAATAATGAAATGAAAGGGGTTTGCATGCTTTGAGGATGAAAAACGTGCCTCCACAATGGATAATGATGATGTTTTGTAATGATTCACCTTCTATGATTCGAATAACATGGCAACTTTTTGTGAGTGAATCCTTAGATGCTACCAATTTTCCAAAAATATTAGCAAAGCAAAGGTGCTCTGAAGTCATTCAACAACTTTTAGAGGGAATATTTGAGAGGTCAAAGGATCAATTTTAATAGAAAGATATGTATTGCTATTACCTCCCTTTTCATGTAAATGGTTAGAGATTACTTAGTAATTTCACAGAGAAAGGGTGGGGGAAGAATCCCACTCTTTGAGAAACTGCCTGAGTTCTCCTATGGCTAATTCCCTTGATTTAGGACATGTGGATTTATGATCATGTTGAGTTGAAAATCAGTTGTAAAGCCTATCAACAAGCTCTGATATTTTTCTTATAACATTCCCCTGCTAAACATAAATCAAAACCATTCTGGATTCGATTCAAAATGTTGTCTCTAAGGCTAAAGCATTTTCATAGGACTTCCTCAATCTCAAGGATATGCCCACTCAATGCTGTGATTCATTGCTCCTCTTGCAGTCTTGTATTTAAAATGCTCTCTTGATCATACATGGTCTAGCATTTCTTGTTTATAGTTTAGTGGCATTTGCAATATCAAGCATTCAGAAGATAGACTAGAATTCATACAAGATAAAGAGATTTTGGAAACAAATTTAGGAAATTGGCCAATTTACCTTCCTTGAACTTCAGAGGAATGTTCTCAATGACAAGCCTTTGGGTGCACCTTAGGTCATGGTACACAGATAGATGATTTCTAGATACAAAATATTTTGGATATCATGCTTCTTCAATATCTTTGTGGCAGGTTAGGTAAACCACGGGATCCTGTGTGCTACAACATTGCAGATACCTTAGGTACCTCCATTTGGTGCACATACTCCTAGTTGAAGGAGTACCTTAACCCCTTTGAAGATTCATCTCTCCAACCCATCTTGCAAGAAGTCTTACAAATTTCTTGCAAAGATTCCTCAGAAGCCCACCATGTGAGGCTAAAATCTCGAGTTAGTGCTTCCACCTAAAATCTTCCCACTCAGAAGGAATCCTCCAATCTAAAAATAACTACATCCTAGCCCCATACTATCCACCTAGCACTCCTGCTACTTCCGTGTTTCAACTACTCAGAATACAAGGTCCATCTCACCTCACATTATTATGCCCCCTTCTTCAGCACTACTATCTATAATATCCTAATCACCAATGAATATTCCAGTACACCCTTGTCTTGCATTGAAAGTATCTCCATAATCTGCAAGAGTGTTGATCATATTTTCCTTCTAAGGCCTTTTCATATCTATTTGGAGCAATTGAGGGATATCTTCAAGGTCTCCTCACCATTTGAGGGAAAAAAAAGTAGAGTCCTCTTACATTGGAGATGAAAGGCACTATCATCTTAAAATATTTAGGATCCCTATATGATAAAGTTAACTATTTGAGTGCTTACCCATCTCTCCACAAATTTGATCCCTCAGTTAGTATCACAATCCCGCGGACTACAAAATGACACACATCATGATCTATTCGATGTAGCTTCAATCTTCATGGACCTCACTGAATCTCTGACGCTGCTCAGGATGAAGTCAAGTTGATGAATGAAACGACTGCATTAGGTACACAACAGGATCTTGACTTACATATGTTTAGTAAGTTGAGCTGACATAGGCACAAGGTAGACCTCAAAAAGGTAGAAGCTACAGACAGCGACTGGCATATTGCAAAAAATATGGATGAGGGAATAATTTACCAATCATTTCCTACCTTTCCTTCCAGAAGTAGGGTTATAGAGGAAGCATGCATGGGTGAGCTAAGATTATCACTACCGGGAGGAAATCCTCCATGTTCTAATTATCTTTCACAGGAATATTAGGATGGCCTTTTGGTCATGGCAAAATATTATGATAATATGGTCAAGGACGTGACTAACCACCTGAGTCAAAAATTTCCTTGTAAAGAGGTTCACAAAATATCACCTATGATGGAATAAGGTCAATAATTATAATTTATTGGTGGAATAGAACAGGTATCACCAGACACTGTGTAACGTATTCAAGCCATGAATGGCACATCCCATTTTAAATCCAACACACAATAATTGTGCTAGAGGGTAGAAAGTGTAGAATTCTATGGTGTACCAACACTTTTTCATATGAAGGTTCTAGGAGTCTAAACTACTGAGTGAGAAGATTCTATGGTGCCTAAGCTTCCTTATGCTTTCAGAATACATGATAATTACCAGGCATCTGTTAATAGGTTTGCACAAGCACACATAAGATCAAATTTATATTCCGAGTAAGGTAGACATGTCTTCTACCATATGCTACACAAGACATCTTGGTGTTACCCTGGTAAGGAAACCTACACTGAGGGACCATGCTATATGAATGATATCAATATCAGCTTGGTTTTAACCTTCTGGCGGTCCCAAATGGAATCTACGGTCTTATCCAGAGAACCAAATATCAGTAGCTTCTGATCACTAAGTGCCAAGACAAGACAATTTTCCAGTCTTTAAAGGAAGACTCCAGTGTCATTGAGGTCGAGGCCATCATTAATCCTATCATACAACTAGAGTTAAACTTGCATATGCTCATGTAGATCCTTCAAGGTTTCTCCCACAGGAACATATAAGTGCGTGAGGGTACTGTCGACACTAAAATTTTCCTCCGTAATTTCTATTTCATTAATGTATGTATTAGGAATAGGATGTTGTTAAGTATGATTAGTAGTGGCGTCTGATAGAAGATAACGACACCATCACTATGGTGCCACCAATAAAGTAGAGTATGGTAACAGTCAAAGTACAATAGGAATGTTGTGGTAAAAAGTAAATATTTGTCGTAAGTGGTCCGGTAATGTTAAAATGTCAAAGTTGGGGGTAAGTAGAGAAGTAGGGTCTACATGATTAGGAATTAGAAATATTATATTTGTAATAAGGACAAAGAGTGATGTCATAAATATTTTTTATCTTTTATTTGTGAAAAAGTCTAAAAAAGTGGAACCCATGTGAGATGATAAGGTTTATCTTATCTTAGAAGATAAGCCTACATGTAAAGGCAAGAGTTTAGTCATGGAATATGATTTGTCAGAAGGAGATTTCTTATCCTATCTTAGAGTTAGGGTGGATAAGCTTGAATTCCTATAAATAAAGAGGCCATCCCCCCTCATTTGATATAGAAGGAAGTAGTGAGAATTATTGTATGAGTAAGTGTGTTACAGAAATCATTAAGAGGTGTAATTTTGAAGTTTCTCCCATAGTTATTGTTGGAAGGAAAGCGAAGTTAATAAGACTTGAAGAACCTCATGGGTGAGATTGTAACAATTTCATGTTGATATTATAATTTACACTTATATTTCAGATTTGTCATCATTCCTTCGTATCATAGTCTATGGTATTCTTGTGTTATGTTTGTTGTTGTGTTTCCAGATTACATCCACCAAAATAAAGGCTGTGCATTAGTAAATAATCATAGCACGAGGAGTTCCCGGTGGAGAATTATCATAGTGCCGGATTGGTGATGACATTTTGGTTCTGTTGCTGGGACCATTCTTCGTTGGTGGATTTTCTGGAGAGATATTCCCACTTAGTCAGAAATCATTTGGAGGGTAACCTTGTTTTTACTGTGCATAGTAGTTACCACAGTAACTTTATTTTTTATTGTGAATAGTATTTACCATAGTAACTTCACTTTTTATTGTGAATAGTAGTTACCACAGTAAAGTCACTTTTTACTGATGAATAGTGTTTACCACAGTAAAGTCAGTTTTTTACCGCAGTAATAGTATTTACCGCAGGTCATTCCTATTTTACTGTAGAAAGGTGTAAAGTCACTTTCTATTATAGTGATGATTCCAATTATTTGTGCACATAAGTCTTGTTGATTGTACTTGTGGGTTGGTATTTCACTATGATTACTTTTAAAAATGGGGAAGATTCTTTATTTTTTAGCCCAATCTAATGAAGATGCTTCCTCTTTCATTCAAGAGTTTAAACGATCTTGTATTTGTAATGGCCTCATAAGAAGGGAACAATGGACTGAATTTTTTCCTACCTTTTTGTATGGTTCAGCCCTTAGGTGGTTTGAAACACTAGGTGATAATGTGAAAAACTCATGGGATTTATTAACTGAAAGTTTTCTTGAAGAATTTGGTGAACAACAGAAATATGCAGATCTCATGATCGATATCACAAAGCTATCCCAAGGAGAGAGGGATAAGATAAGGGATTATCATGCTCGTATTTTAGAGCTAAGGAGGAAGCTCGATGCCTAGATCCGGAAGGAAGGATTAGTGGATGGGTTGATGAATGGCATGGATAATCTCCTCTGTAAGCACTTCATTCTTGGGATGAAGCCAAAGATTAGACAATGAGTGAAGTATGACCACCCAGCTACCATTGAACAAGAAAAGGAGATTGCAAGAAGGCAAGAAGAAAGCATGGAAGAGGAGCCCAAAGAAATTATTGCTAAAGTAGAGCCTACACCAACACCTTTGGTCCAGAATCCACAACCACTCTCGGTGAGCACAAATATTTCTCCTAGTACATCTACTGAGTATGAAGATCTACTCAGGAAGATGGGCCAGTTAACTATTAATCTTCTTCAAGGAAAAGAATTTAGTTCTCAGGGAGGAGATAGAGGTCCAAAAAGAAATATTTCTGAAGTTGTATGTTATGGTTGTCATAAAAAGGGTCATTATAAGTATAATTGTCTAGATAGAGCTTCTACATTTGGTACAAGAGATAATGATAAAGGAAAAGCACCTGTGAATTCTTTTGATGTAGTAGATAGGAGCATAAATAATGAAGCAGATGTGTTTGTAACAAAAAGAAAGAAAGAAAAAGATAAACAAGATGGAAATGATCCTAAGAAGATGAAAGGAGAAACTAGTAAGAAACATAGGAGAAGAAAGTTGGGTGTGCAGGATTTTCTAATTTCATAGGGACAAGGACCATACTCCATCTTAGAAGATCTGTCCAAAAAGCCTGCAAATATTACATATGGTCAACTCTTGGCTATGTCTTCTGAGAAGAGGCGGGGGAGCTGCGAAGTGGACTCAATGCTCGAATGAAGGAAGGAGGTTGAGGTCCCTATTTTGGAGGCAGAGGCAGATCCCTACGCTCCACAAGCTGAGGTATTATGTAATGGTATTTCAATTCATGATGTCTTAGTTGATGGAGGTGCTGTAGTTAATGTAATGACTGAGTCTATAATGAATATGTTGGGTTTAAAAATTGATCACCCCTCAACAATTATGTTAAGGTCATTAAATAAGGGAAAAACTAAACCAGAAGGTGTTATTTTAAATGTGGAAATATCTGTTATGGGTGTTGTATGTGTGGTAGACTTTTAGGTGATGAAAAATGGTACTGTTACGTACCCAATGTTTTTGGGAAGGCCATGGCTAAGGAGAGTTCATGCAAGAAACTACTGGAATGAAGGCTTCATGACACTTGGACGTGGCAGAGAGAGGGTGAAGATAAACGTGATCCCTCGGCATCATAAGGTAGAACCTGTGGATTCAAGTGATGAAACTGATGATTGGACATCCTCTGATTACTCTAGTACCAGTGAAGTGGACATAGAAGATGAAGAAAGTGAGGTTGATGTTTCAGTCATGGATATCCTTCTAGTCACACTGAATCATGAACCCATAAGATTATCTGAAGAAGAAGTTGTTGATCATCTCTAACAAATAAAGATTGGTGATGCTGTGATGGAGAGTGAGAAGGAATCCTACCTCCAAATCTTTCAAAGGTACATACACCTATTCACTTTTGATTACAAGGAACTCTGTCAAGTAAGTTGGGTAGAACATTCTATTGAGCTGGTAGATGGTGTTAAGCCCATAAAGCAAATGCCATATAGAATGAATCCTAATTTTTCCAAGACTATAAAAGAAGAAATAGATAAGTTGCTTGATGTAGGATTCATATTTGTTGTGCAGAATTCAGAATGGGTTTCTCCCATTGTGATCTCAATAAAAAAAATGGGAAACTATGCATTTGTGTTGATTATAGGAAGCTCAAAAAGGAAACAAAGAAGGATCATTACCCTCTTCCATTCTCAGATAAGATCTTGGATGAAGTAGCTAGCCAGGAGTGCTATAGTTTTGTTGATGGATATAACAGATACAACCAAGTTCATATAGCAGAGAAAGATCAACTAAAGACCACGTTCACCACTCCTTGGGGAACGTTTGCTTATAGAGTTATGCCTTTTTGGTTGTGTAATGCTCGGGAAACGTTCCAACACTTGATGAATAGGGTATTTGAACCCTACATTGAAAACTTCATTAGAGTATTTCTGGATGAGTTTTTCATCTATGGGAGCAAGATGGACCACCTGCACTAGATGGAGACAACATTTCAAAGGTTAGATGAAGCACAAGCCTCACTAAACCCTATAAAGTGTGTCTTTGGATGTTCTAAAGGCATTTTTTTAGGGCATGTTGTATCCAGAGATGGTATTGGTACTGATCCTGATAAAGTTTCAAAAATCAAAGAGTTACCATTTCCTATGAATAGAAGTAAGTTGAGATCATTTTTAGGCCATGTGGGTTACTATAGAAGGTTCATCAAGAATTTCTCAAAGATTGCACAACCACTAACCCAGTTCTTGAAGAAGGATGTTACTTATGAACCAGGAAATAAGGCGCATGAAGATTTTAAACAACTGAAGGAAGCTTTGGTGTCTTCACCTATTTTAAAGAATCCAGATTGGAGCAAGCCATTCATTGTGTATACTGATGCCTCAGATGCAGCACTAGGAAGTACTCTGAGCCAAAAGGATGAAAATGGGAATGATCATCCAGTTTACTTTGGGAGTAGACAAATGAGCAGTGCTGAGGTAAATTATACTGTAATTGAAAAAGAGGCTCTAGCTATCATTTTTGCTGTAAAGAAGTTTAGAAATTACTTGCTAGTGGCAGAAATTTATAGTTGTAATAGATCATCAGGATCTAAAATATATTGTAAACAAGCCTAACCCATCAGGGAGGATAGCAAGATGGATAATTTTTCTACAAGAATTTGAATTTGATATTATAGATAGGCCGGGAAAGAACATGTAAATACAGATGCACTCTTTCGAGCCTATGATGGTTTAGGTTCATCTTGTGATGATGATGATTTCCCAAATGCAACATTGTTATCCCTTGACACAATCCCTAGCATGAATACATAGATATTTGGAATTATTTGAATGAATTCAAGTTTCCTGATGGTGCCAATGCAAAGACTAAGAGGAAGATTACTCAATCCAGCCATCCATATTCTATTCTGCATGGAGTATTATTTTGAATAGGACCTGATGGACAGTACAAGAGGGCAATTGGACGTAATCAAGGGAAGGAGCTAATAGAAGAATTACAAAATGGTACATGTGGAGGACACTTGTCTGGACAACTTAGAACAAGAAGTATCTTGGATGCAGGTTATCACTGGCACACTCTTTTTAGAGATTGTTATAATTATTGTAATACATGTGATATTTGTCAAACATATGGTAACCGTAAGAGTTCATCAGCTCCATTATGCCCTATTCTTCCACTTGGTCCCTTTGAAAAGTGGGGAATATATATTTTAGGTCCACTTCTAACTACCCCATGCCAAAATAAGTATATTGTAGTTGCCATAGATTATTTAAACAAGTGGGTTGAAGCTAGGCCATTGAAAACAACTTCCATGGATGAAGTGGAAAGGTTCATATATGAACGCATTGACACCATATTTGGCTATCCATTAGAAATTGTAACAGATCAAGGAATCCAATTCATTAATGATGTGGTAGAAGCCCTGGTTAACAAGTTTTCTATTAAGCATAGGAAGGCAACAACATACAAGCCAAGCACAAATGGACAGGTGGAACGAACAAATTTTGTGTTGTGTCAAATTATAGCAAAAGATGCAGCCTTATAGGTACATAATTTGGATAAAAGGATTCATGCAACATTGTGGGCATATAGGGCAACATCAAAGTCAGCAAAAGGATACTCCCCATTTCATTTGGCTTATGACATTGATCCAATTTTTCCTATTGAGATTGATAAATTCTCACTATGAGAGTTATGAAAAATGAAAAGATGGATGAAAGTGATTCAGTAAAAAAAGGTTGGTACTTCTTCATTTGCTAGAGGAAATGAGAGAAATAGAAAAGGATACAAGCTATAAGAAGAAAATGAAGTAGAACGAATACTTTGATCAAAAGATCCGTTGGTCTCCATTTCATGTGAATGACTTGGTTCTAGTATATTATTCTAGATACAAAAAAAGAAGGAAAAAAAAATTCCTTCCCAAATGGATGAGGTGCTACAAAATTGCAGTTGTGTGTGAAAATGGTACATATCGACTGGAGGAATTGGATGGCACCCCCATTATAAAAGGGGTCAACCATGACAAGTTAAAGATTTTCCAAGCACCAGAATAGTCTACTCCGAGGACGAAGTAGAAGCTAGGAAGGGAAAAAATGTCAACATTAAAATTTTCCTTTGTAATTTATATGTATAGGATGTTGTTAAGTATTATTAGTAGTGGCGTCTGATAGAATATAATAGCACCTTCAGTACGGTGCCGCCAATAAAGTAGAGTACGGTAACAATTAAAGTACAATAGGAATGTTGTGGTAAAAAGTAAATATTTGTCGTAAGTGGTCCAATAATGTCAAAATGTCAAAGTTGGGGTAAGTAGAGAAGTAGGGTCTACATGATTAGGAATTAGAAATATTATATTTGTAATAAGGACAAAGAGTGATGTCATAAAAATTTTGTGTATTTTATTTGTGGAAAAGTGTAAAGAGGTGGAACCCATGTGAGATGATAAGGTTTATCTTATCTTAGAAGATAAGCCTGCATGTAAAGGCAAGAGTTTAGGCATGGAATATGATTGACCGGAAGAGATTTCCTATCCTATCTTAGAGATAGGGTGGATAAGCCTAAATTCCTATAAATAAAGAGGCCACCCCCCATTTTATATAGAAGGAAGTAGTGAGAAATATTGAATGAGTAAGTGTGTTAAAGAAGCCATTAAGAGGTGTAATTGTGAAGTTTCTCCTATAGTTATTGTTGGAAGGCAAGCGAAGTTAATAATACTTGAAGAACCTCATGGGTGATATTGTAACAATTTCATGTTGATATTATAATTTACACTTATATTTCATATTTTTCATCATTCCTTTATATCATAGTTTATGTTATTCTTGTATTATGTTTGTTTTTGTGTGTCCAGATTACATCCACCAAACTAAAGGCTTTGCATTAGTAAATAATCATAGCACGAGGATTTCCCAGTGGAGAATTATCATAGTGCCAGATTGGTGATGACAGATCAATCTTTTCAAACCTTGCAGCGAAGAACCTACCTAATGGAAGAAGAATGGCTTGGATATCAAGCTTCTTTGTGAATGCTCTAAATGACCTATGGTTAGCCAAAATTTTGGAAATTTGGGAAGCCATGAGATATTAGATTCTTCCATTGTAGGCACGAAGTCCCTTGGTGAGTCACCAAACTGATTATGTATTTTTTTACGACTCTTATGTTAAGTATTTTTTCCCCAAACTCTAGATGCCCTCGGTTCATCAAAAGCTAGTAAAAACTAAGTATTAAATGCTCGTAGAGGTATCCACGTGTCTCATAGGTGCATCCCCAACTTCAAGCATTCAAGCGGGTTCTCAAACTCGCGAAGACACTCCATGTGTCTATCTGACGCATGTTTTATATAGTCCAAAAGGAAAGAGGACCCTAAGCGAGTACGATCCCTCCACATGGCCCAAATGAGGAGTCTAATTAGGCAAGGACTCAATGGAAATACCAAGAAGGGAGTAGATGCGTAGATTTCTATAAAGGGATGAAATATTTATTCCAATAATTTGAAGGTCAAATATCCAAATTGATAGGGAAGCGAGTGGCGGTGTTACATTTAAAATACTAGGGGCAGGAGCCAAAAGTATGTGCAAAGCCTTATTAGAATTGAAGGAAAAGGATGGTAGTTGAAATTGACAAAGGAAAAAATGTTTCCTATAAAAGGAGGTAAGATACAAGAAGATAAAAAGAGAGAGAACTTAGAAGGATAGAATTCTGGCCCTAGCAAGCCTCTGTCATAGAAGAGAAGTGTAATTTGTGCTTTCATGTGCATTATGTACCCTTTCTCTATATGAATAAAGAGTTCATTTATTTTATGAAAGGTAGTTCTAAAAGACTTAGGAAATTTATTGTGCTTTACGCCCTTAGAATTTTTTTGTTTCATTTATTATTAATCATTTCAGTTCCTCAGAGCTTTGTGTTATCAGAGTATCAGATCATGTTATTTATCCCTTCAACTATTCTTGATAAATATCTCAGATATTCTGTCATTTCTATTTTAAATTTGGCACATCACCTATTTATTTCATTCATTTACATGTTTTTTCTAACCTACTCCTAAAAATTAGAGAAGAGCCAGCTTATTTAAAACCTAGAGGTCACCTTAGAGCACACGTCTCACCAACCTAACGTTTTCTACCACTCTGAAAGTTCATCTATAAGGATCATCTTCAATAAAACCTCGAGTAACCAGCCTTTCCTTAAAATTATCTATTTCTCCTAAAGAGTTATACTTAATTTTATACAACCACCTGGATCCTACAATGATTCATTTAGAAGGAGATGAGAATAATTCCCAAGTGTTATTTTGAATTAAAGCAATATATTCATCTTTCGTAGCCTGAATCCATCTATAATATTGACACAATTCTTTGAAATATTTTGGTTCAATCTCATAGAGGGTCATCAAGCCATGATAAGAATGTTGAATACGAGTTGCTTTTCTAAGTATAACAAGATGAAAATACTTAACAAAATTTTGATCCCATTTAAGAATCTTGGGATGAAATACATTTTGAGATGACTCCCCCTCAATATCCATCATATCTAGATCAGAATAATAATCCTCTTGAACTTCTTTTTCCATATTTTAAGGCGAAGGATTATCAAGCTCTTCTTCACAAGAAATAGATGTGGGTTCATAAGAAACATCACAAAATGTTTTCTCTAGGAGATGAACATTCTTGTTTTCAACTATGTCATGCTTGAAGGGTTCATAAAATATTAATGCTTTCGTTTGACAACCATAACCCAAAAATATACATGAATAGGAGTTTAGATCAAGCTTCTTCCTTTTAAACTTTGGAATGAAGATAGAAAAAGGACTACCAATTATTCGTAAGTGAGATAAATATGGTTTTTTATTTGTCTATACTTCATGAAGAGTAACTTGATGAAGATATTTAGTAGGAACTCTATTGAGGATATAGGTTGTTGTTTTCATAGCTTCTTCCAATAAAAACTTAGGCACATTAGATGTATGAATCATAGTCCTATCCATTTCTAAGGTAGTCATATTTTTCCTTTCTCTAATGCCATATTGCTATAGAGAATAGGGAGTTGTAAACTCTCTCTGAATCCTACATGATACACAAGACTCATGAAAATTTTTGCTAACATATTCACCACCATTATCAGTTCTAATTATTTTTTATTATTAGATTAGAAGAATTTTAAACTCAAGCTTTAAATTCTTGAAATTTAGACAAGATGTAAGACATTTTCTAAATAAAATAAGACCATATCATCCTAGAGAAATCATCAATAAATAAAACAACATAAAAAACACCAATAAGAGAAGGAACATTAAATGGACCTCTCACCTTACTATGAATCAACCCTAATAAATGATAAGAATTTGGAACATGATGTTTGTGAAAAGTTCAACATGTTGCTTACTACGTATGAAAATTTCACGTGTTTCATGATCAGATTTTAATTTTAGGGAGAATTGTTACAAATTTTAGGAAAGACATTTCATACAAAATTCTAAAATGTGCATGTCCTATTCTTTCATACCAAATTAGAAGATCATTTCTATATGAAGAAGAAAAACAATATTCATAATTAAATCTTACAAAAATATATAAGCCATTCTTTTCTATACTAGAAGAAATAATATTACTGAGTTCATCGTTTACATACCATTTATCTTACAACAATACAACCTTATATTATTCTTTAGTTGACTGTTAGAAAGATCAAAGGTTATTTTTCAACTGCGGAAAATACAAGACTTTCCTAACTATTCAATTTTTTAATTTAACATTTCCACAACTTACAGATCTAATGATGGAATTATTTGCTAGATATATGTGTTCCTCACATTTAACAACATCTGAGAGGATACCATAAATACAAGTCATTTTCCTAGAGGCACCAATAACTAAATCCATTCATTGTCTTTTGAAGTTGAAAGAGCAGTTTATAGGGAAATATAATGCTCAACATTATATTTGTGGATTTTATTTTGATTTTGATTTTGATCTTTCTTCTAATTGTAAAAATGTAGTTGTTACAAAATAACCAGGCTCTTTATGACCAAACTTGCCACATTTTTTACATGTGGCATTGAATTTTACTTTAAAATTCTGATTTTTTCTAACATAATTAGATTTAGGATAAATTTTAAGCTTGTATCTGATATTATATTTCTGATTAGAATTGATATTATTTTTCTTGTGAGAGGTTTTATGATTATGAGAGAACAATGCCTGAGAGGTAGTCTCTTTTGGATAAAAAAATCCATTTCACGGTCTTCTTGAATTAACAAAGAAGACAAAGTATCTAAATCATGCAAATCATTTTCAATTTTATATTTAGAATTTGGGATGGAGATATTGTTTCTAATTTTTTTATGAAAATTTATTTGAATAATGAAATATAGAATCTTATGCTGAAACACTTCATAGTTACAACCATCTCATTGAGCTTCAATGTTTTTAATTTTATCTAGATAATTACAAAAATTCCCATCCCCCTTTATAGGAGTTGTAAAAAATTCCATAATTAGCTTTTTCTTTACAAGTGATTGCCTTCATGCATGGTTTCTAATTTTTTCCATGCATATGCAGGAGAATCCATATGACCTATATGAAGTGGAAATTCATCCTTTCTGCTCTACGACAGGATTAATAGTGCTTCCTAAGTTATTTGGGAGAAGGAGCTAAGGTTTTCTAGATTCACAAGTCTTCTGGTGAGTCATTTTTCCACACTAGTTACAAGATTCCATTGCTTTCTAGTAATACAAAAAGCTTTATCCTTACTCTCCAAATACTGTAATTAGTTTCATTTAATAACTCATATTTATCCATTGAAAAATTAGAGGAACTATCCATTTTAATAAAATTTTAAAAAATAGATAGAAATTGATTAAAATTTTAAATAAAATGGATTTATATTGATAAAAACTATCTAAACAAGGTTCAAGATCCAAACAAAAAGACTGCATAACACAAAAAAATAGTTGCACGAGACATCAGAGTAGAGGAGATAAAGTTATGAAGTATTTAAATTTTGAATTTTGCAGTACATAAGAATTCAAAACCCATGATACAAATATTCTTTTGGAAAAAACCACAGTATAAAGGAAATCAATAAACATGTAGTAAAACAGAAATATACACCTAAAAAATCAAGAAATTTGAAATCCCATTTAAGAATCTTGGGATGAAATACATTTTGACATCACTCCCCCTCAATCTCCATCATATCTAGATCAGGATAATAATCCTCTTGAACTTCTTTTTCCATATTTTTAGGCAAAAGATTATCAAGCTCTTCTTCACGAGAAATAGATGTGGGTTCATAAAAAACATCACAGAATGTTTTCTCTAAGACATGAACATTCTTGTTTTCAACTATGTCATGCTTGAAGGGTTCATAAAATCTTAATGCTTTCGTTTGACAACCATAGCCCAAAAATATACATGAATAGGAGGTTGGATCAAGCTTCTTCCTTTTAAACTTTGGAATGAAGATAGAAAAAGGACTACCAATTATTCGTAAGTGAGATAAATATGGTTTTTCTTTGTCCATACTTCATGAGGAGTAACTTGATGAAGATATTTAGTAGGAACTCTATTGAGGATATAGGCCGTTTTTTTCAAAGCTTCTGCCAATAAAAACTTAGGCACATTAGATGCATGAATCATAGTCCTATCCATTTCTAAGGTAGTCATATTTTCCCTTTCTCCAATGCCATATTGCTATGGAGAATAGGGAGTTATAAATTCTCTTTGAATCCAACATGATACACAAGAGTCAAGAAAAATTTTGCTAACATATTCACCACCAGTATCCGTTCTAATTATTTTTTATTTTTAGATTAGAATAAATTTTAACTAAGGCTTTAAATTCTTGAAATTTGGAAAAAATGTTGGACATTTTCTAAATAAAATAAGACCCACTCATACTAGATAAATCATCAATAAATAAAACAACATACAAAACACCAATAACGGAAGGAACATTAAATGGACCTCTCACCTTTTTATTAATCAACTCTTATAAATGATAAGAATTTTGAACATGATGTTTGTGAAAAGGTTCAACATGTTGCTTACCACGTATGAAAATTTCACATGTTTCATGATCATATTTTAATTTAGGGAGAATTGTCACAAGATTTAGGCAAGATATTTCATACAAAATTCTAAAATGTGCATGTCCTATTCTTTCATACCAAAGTTGAAGATCATTCCTACATGAAGAAGAAAAACAATATTCATAATTAACTCCAAAAAAAATATATAAGCCATTCTTTTCTATACCAAAAGAAATAATATTATTGAGTTCATCTCTTATATACCATTTATCTTATAGCAATACAACCTTAAATTATTCTTTAGTTGACTGTTAGAAAAATAAAAGGTTATTTTTCAACTGCGGAACATACAAGAAATTCCTAATTATTCAATTTTTCAATTTAAAATTTCCACAAATTACAGATCTAATGATGGAATTATTTACTGGACATGTGTGTTCCTCACATTTAACAACAGCTAAGAGGATACCATAAATACAAGTCATGTTCCTAGAGGCACCAATATCTAGGATCCATTCATTGTCTTTTGAAGTTGAAAGAGTAGTTTACAGGGAAATATAATGCTCAACATTATTTTTGTAGATTTTATTTTGATTTTGATCTTTCTTTTGAATGTTAAATTTACTATTTTTCAAAAAAAAATGTAGTTTTTACAAAACAGCCAGACTCTTTATGACCAAACTTGCCACATTTTTTACATGTGGCATTGAATTTTACTTTAAAATTCTAATTGTTTCTAACATAATTAGATTTAGGATAAATTTTAATCTTGTATCTGATATTTTATTTCTGATTAGAATTGATATTATTTCTCTTGTGAGAGGTTTTATGATTATGAGAGAATAATGCCTGAGAGGTAGTTTCTTTTGGATCAAAAATATCCATTACACGTTCTTCTTGAATTAACAAAAAAGACAAAGTATCTAAATCATGCAAATCATTTTCAATTTTATATTTAGAATTTGGGATGGAGATATTGTTTCTAAATTTTTTATGACTATTTATTTGAATAATGAAATATAGAATCTTATACTGAAACACTCCTTAGTTACAACCATCTCAATGAGCTTCGATGTTATTAATTTTATCTAGACAATTAAAAAAATTCCCATCCCTCTTCATAGGAGTTGTAAAAAATTCCATAATTAGCTTTTTTTTTTTACATGTGATTGCCTTCATGCATGGTTTCTAATTTTTTCCATGCATATGAAGGACAATTCATATGACCTATATGCAGTGGAAATTCATCCTTTCTTCTCTATAATAGGATTGATAGTGCTTCCTAAGTTATTTGGGAGAAAGAGCTAAGGTTTTCTATATTTTCAAGTCTTTTGGTTGGTCATTTTTCCACACCAGTTACAAGATCCCATAGCTTTCTAGTCATACAAAAAGCTTTATCCTTATTCTCCAAATACTATAATTAGTTTCATTTAATAACTGAGATTTATCCATTAAAAATTTAGAGGAACTATCCATTTTAATAAAAAAATTAAAAACAGAGAGAAATTGACTATAATTTTAAATAAAATCAATTTATATTGATAAAAACTATCTAAACAAGGTTCAAGATCCAAGAAAAAAGACTACATAACACAAAAATAAGTCACAAGAGACATCAGAGTAGAGGAGATAAAGTTATGAAGTATTTAAATTTTGAATTTTGCAGTACACAAGAATTCAAAACCCATGAAACAAATATTTTTTTGGAAAAACCCATAGTATAAAGGAAATCAATAAAATCGTAGTATAATAGAAATATACACCTACAAAATGAAGAAATTTAAAATCCCACGGTACAAAAGGAATTTTTAAACCCACGAATGAAAAAGGATACAAAGCGTGTCGAAAATCAAAGTAAAGTGATAGGGCACATGTCAGCTTTCCTAAAAATTCTAAGGCATATCCCCCAGGTGGTAGTGAAGTCATGGAATTTAATAAAAATAGATAACTTATCAGGTCTGCAACAGAGTTGAAAAGTCAACCAAAATATGCAACAAAAAAAAAGGAACACACAAAAAAATATGGAAGAAAGAAAAATGACACTGCGAAAAGAAAAATACTCATGTCTACTTTTATATTAGATCATACTGAGCACAGTCTGATTTACTAATAAGTCAAAAGACCAATTAATAGACTAATTAGACCTACCACCAATCATACACATGTGTTGTTAATTTATTGGAATGACTTTTTCACAGTTTAATATGATTTAAAACAAAGATAAACACATTTGCAAAGGAACGTGGAAATGTTCTATTTGTTCAGCTTAACTGTATTATTCTCTGAAAAACGTCTTTAAAAAAAAAGGTGGATTAACCTTATTGGTCAATCACTAACACGTTGTACACTAGACGTACAACACAAAATCAAGAAAAATTCTGACACAACAAAAAAATAAAAAGTACACGGCATTTTTCTACTAGTTGGAACTTTGTAGTGATATCCAAATGACTAAATAAAAATTCAAAACATATTGACCCTTCTTAATGGATCACTTTTCATAAAAATATAAATAAGCTAAAAAAATTCTGACAGTGTGAAATATTAAGCGAGTTAGAACTATCCTATTAGATCAAATTTAGCAACAAAAGAGGAAAGCTAGGACAACTATGAAAAAGAAAAAAAACACGTAACAATCTTATTGGTTCGTACTTCTGTTGGCTAGATTTTATGCATGGCTAAACACACACAAACCTTGGGAGTCATGTGGATAATCTGTGCTTAATTAACAGATGAACTACTAACCACGTGTGATATTATCATCCTATGTTTGCTTCTAAAACCTAACTTGGATAAATTCTATATTTTAGGTATTTCATGTAATTTGAAAAATCACTCATGAACCTATACTTAAAGCCATCTTTGGAGTAAGTCTTTTTGGCTCAACCTTCACAGATGAAAAAAGCAAACTAGGAAGCTTTCACATTGATAATGTGCAATAGTGACTGGGAAAGGAGAGTTTCTTATAATCAGTTTTTATATGGGTCAAAGAGTCTGAAACAAGATATCATACGTGAAATCCAAATAAATAAAATTAGATGATTTCCTATTAGTCGTATTAGACAATTAGAAATGACAGATGCAATTAAATGGAAATTATGAGAATAAAACAATTTTTACCTATACTCTTCCATAGGCTGACATTTCATGACCCAAATCAGATAAGCAAGTTAAAAATTCCACAAAGCAATCATTCCTGGAGCTCTTCTAATTCAACTCAAACGGATTTACAAAAATGAACATCTGGTTATACCAAATTCGTTTGACAATAACATGCCTAAAGTATAACAATTCATTTGTGCTCAAGCTCCTTGATCCATTGACATTTAGGCCCCTCTTTTTCATTTAGTCGCTTACATGGACTTAAAGCTTCATAACAATGGATCTGAAAAATTTTATAGTTCCATCAACTCTCCTAGACTACAAAACTACATGTTCTTCTATAAATGGGCTTCTCCGAAATCTTACTCAGGTACACACCACATATCTAATTTATGTTACCTAGCTTTCATACTTAAAACATAAATGATGGGGGAAAACCAGTAGTCACAATATCACACATCTAAGTAGTTGACATTTATCAACCAAGTATGATTATTTTGTACCGATAGATAATATTTCAAATTAAAAGTACAAATTCAATGAATTTCCTATTAATGGTTTGCATTCGAGAAGTTAGTCAACTAGATAACTTATGATTTTTCTGGCTTCACATATCCGTAATAATGAACATTTAATCTTACACTCTAGAAGAAGTTCAAGTGTCATAATTTCATGATTTTCATCTCCATTCCTACACTAGGGTGCCAGGGTAGCAATAAGGCACCCTGGGGTGATACTATGTTAGGATTTTAGGAATCCCATATTTCCGTAACTTGTTGCTAATTTTCATGTTAGAAGTTGTTATTTTGAAGTTATTATCCCATGCATTCCTTTCTATGTAATAGAATTATAAAAATTTAATCATGAAGAGGATAATCGAGAATTTAAAGGAAAGTCCAAGATATTGACAGAAGATGGACGTCACAAACATTTATGGGAAACCCATGAGTAAAAAATCACCAGAGTAGCTACAAACCCAAGGCAAGGGACTACATTTAGAAACTACTTCTACTTTATCTGCATTGGTACTCAAGTAATAATTTGTGGAAAAATTTAATTATGTTCTGGGATTCCATTTCCACCATTTTCATACAACTTACCCCATCTAAGTATGATTCCATTTATAATCTCTATGTCATACAAGATGTACGGATACCCTAGCCAATAAAATTCCAGAGGGATCACACAAAACTACAAAGGTCTTGAGATATAGTGAATCGACTTGAGTTGTCAAACTTCACCGTTCTTCAGCTAATGTGGAATTCGACCACTCATAATACATTATTATTTGCATAAGTAAAGAAATCTCTTTAATATAGGGTTTTACAGCGGTGGTATACTTCCCATCTTGTTAAAATCACCCGATAAATGTTTGTATTGTGACAATTTGTGAAAGACGTAAGCTTTGCTAAGACCTTGTGAATAGCTAATTCATATTTTCCATTAGGGTCTTTATTACATATGAAAACGCCATATTTTCTGTACTGATTTAGATTAGTATCCTTCAAGTGTGAAATAAAGTCCAACTCGATTTCTTCATTACATTACTACTCATTCTTGATGTTTCTATTCGTAGTGGGTCCAGTGTACTACTTCATCTTGTTTCATTTTGAAGTGCACTAGGCTCCTTTTAATGGGTTGCATTCATGTTCTTTCTTATCTTCTATTTTATTTAGAATTTCATTTAGTTAGTCTTTTTGGCTAAATGGAGTAACATCCAATGCTTCAGCATTACCCTTCTATTTTTTGCATTCTTTGTCGTGAGATGGCCTTTTACTCTGGATTTACTTAGACACTTTATAGACTTGTAAAGTTTAACTCATATTTTGTTGATTCTAACACAATACTATTACATATGCATTGAATTCACACACATTTGCAGAGAAATATATGCATTATCTTATCCTAGGTTTAAGAAATAAAGCTTCACTATTTTTTTTGAGCAGATTCTGATCATTTATAGCTCCTGATACCATGTAATGATAACAATGGTATAGCTCTGATACCAAATGATAGAATAGAATAAGATTGCAATGACCAAAGAGGGACAGAAGCCTCACAAATATTATTGATCATGAAATTAGATTACATAACAATGCAAGAGCTGTAATATTTATAGATATTAGATAACCTCATATGGATAGACATGACACCCTATCAGGCACCAACTACAAGATGATAAGACCCATCTCACATGCACATGTAATTACTATTAATACCAATATTGAATGCTATCCAACATAACAATATTGAATGCAAGTCACTAGACTAGAGTGCACATGTTGCACATTATTAAATAAAAGAAAATACAATAAAATGAAATAAATATGCCTATGCTAAATTATGCTAACATTCCCCCCCTTAATTTTGCATAGTTTCCAATGAAGTGGAGAGGAACTCTCTGAACAGTGTGAATTTGTCACGTGCAAGTGACTTAGTGAAAACATCTACCTTCTGTTCAGCTGTAGGACAGAATTGGAGCTGTATGTTGTGCTTCAAGACATGCTCACGTATGAAATGAACCTGTACTTCAATATGCTTGGTTCTCTCATGAAATACTGGATTGTGAACAAGCTTCAGAACTCCTTCATTATCAACATATACTGGAGTAGATTTATGTTGTGGTAGACCAATTCCTTCCAGAATTCGTCGTAGCCATATTGCTTCACAAACAACTTCACCTGCAGCTCGATACTCTACTTGTGTAGAAGAGCGAGAAACAAAGTTTTGTTTCTTGTTTCCCCATGATATCGGTCCAGATCCCATAAAGAAGACGAAGCCTGATGTTGACTTCCTATCATCCATGTTTCCTACATGATCTGAATCTGCATATCTTGTCAAAAAGAAAGTTGTCGTTCTTCTTGTACTCTAGACCAAGGTCAACTGTACCCTTTAGATATCTCAGTATTCTCTTTGCTACTTTCCAATGAAATATTTTTCGGTTCTTGTATGAAGCGTGATAAATAGCTGATTGCAAAGCTGATATCTGGTCTAGTATATGTTAGGTAAATGAAACTCCCGATCAACTGCCGATAGAGAGTTGCATTCAACAATGGTGATGGATCAGAATGAGATAACTGAAGTCTCACTTCCATAGGTGTAGCAATAGGAGTGCAGTCCATCATCATAAATTTCTCGAGTGTTGTCTTGGTGTATTTCAACTGTGACACAAAGATATGATTCTCTTTTTTTCCATACTTCCAACCCAAGACAATAGTGCATGAGCCCGAGATCTGTCATGTCGAACGATCGATTAAAATCCTTCTTTGTTACATCGATCATCTTCACAGAACTACCTGTAATGACTAGATCATTGACATAAATAACCACAATGACAATCTCCCCCCTTTCTTTTTGAGGTAGAGATTGGGGTCATAAGGATTCCTTTCAAATCCATGACTTATGAGATGCTCATCAATTTTGATGTACCATGCCCGGGGTGCCTGTTTTAGGCCATATAGAGATTTTATGAGTTCTGCATACCATCATCTCTTTTCCTGGTATTACATAACCCTCTGGCTGAGTCATATAGACTTCTTATTGCAAATGTCCATAAAGAAAGGAACTTTTCACATCCATTTTGTGGACTTTCCAACCAAATTATATAGCTAGAGCAAAGATCATCCTGATTGTCTTGATCTTGGCTATGGGAGCAAATGTCTCCTCATAATCAATGCCTTCTTGTTGTGCATACCCCTTTACTACAAGCCTTGCTTTATACTTATCAATAGTCCCATCTGATTTGTACTTAGTCTTGAATATCCATCTGCATCTAATGGGTTTCTTCCCTAGTGGAAGGTCCAACAAGTTGCCATGTGTTGTTCTTCATCACTGACTGATACTCTAAATCCATGGCATCTTTCCAAGATTTTGATTGTAGGGCTTCCTGAACTATAGATGGCTCAACTGTTTCAACAACTCTACTCATTAGGGCATAATTGACCTCTTCACGAGCTTGACTGTGAGTTCTAGGTCCAGGATTGGATGATGTGCTAGGTGCTTCATCCAAATTTGCATCTCTTATTAATTGAGTATACCATTTAGGTAACTTCTTAGCTGTTCCATTGGCTTGTGGTGGATCCAAGTTTTCACCATCATCCAATTCATCACTTTCATCTTCAGTGGGAACATCAAATTCTGTCTTCACAAGAGGTGTATTCTACATGTTTGTTGAGTCATTGAGTGGAGCATCTACTTGTTTCTTCTCAAAGAACTTAACATCCCTACTTGTGTATACTTTATTTTCTTTCGGATCCCATAATTTGTACCCAAGTGCTTCTTCACTGTATCTAATGAATATCAGTTTCTCAGCTTTCATATCCAACTTGTTCCTATTCTTCTTGGGTATGTGCATGCTAGCTTTACACCCAAATACTCTTAGGTGTGTAATTGATGGTTTTCAATTTTACCATGCTTCTTGAGGTGTCACTCCTTCTAAGAGCTACTATGGGCACTCTGTTCAACAAATAGACTGTAGTTCTTGCAGCTTCTGCCCAAAATGTCTTTGTTAAACCTGAGTCGTCAATCATACATCGCACCATTTCCATGATAGTATGATTCCTTCTCTCAAATATACCATTATGTTGTGGTGTGGTGTGTGAGTAGGATTGCTTCCTTCTCTCAATTATACCATTTGTAGAATGCATGAATCCCATGATCTTCCAGGTGAGTCTTGAACTCATTGCTTGTGAATTCCCCCCTCAATCTGAGCGGAGAGTTTTGATCTTACAACCAACTTCATTCTCAACAAGTGATTTGAGCTTCTGAAATGTCTCAAAGGCTTGACTCTTGTTTCTTAGACAATATATCCACATCTTTCTTGAGTAGTCATCAACACAAAGCATGAAGTATTGACATCTAGAATGACTTGGTTGCATGGGCCCGCAAAGATCGGTGTGCACCAAATCAAGCTTTCCCTTAGCTCTATATGTGTTCTTCTAGAAGGGTACTCTGTGTTGCTTTCCAGCTAGGCAATTGTGACACTTGTCAGTGTTGTGCTTGAGTGTAGGAAATCCTTTCACCATGTTTCCCTTTTGAAGTGTTTGGAGATAGCCAAAACTGATGTGACCATATCTGTGATGCCATAGTTCTACAGATTGTGTGTCTTTGGCCACTAGAGCTTGATCATCCTTGTGGAAAAAATCAAGTTGGAACATGTGTCCCACATTGGAGGCTCTTGCTACAATCTTGGAACCTCTTGACTTATCTCTTATCAAGCACACTTTTTCTCCATTATTACTGTCAAAATCCAACTTCAAGTTGTGATCAAGGAGTTGACTAACTGATAGAAAATTCTTGGTCAACCCACAGTACATACAATACATCTGTGATTTTACAGTCATGCTTTCCAAGAGGTAGTGAAATGTTTCCAATCCCCTTGACACTGTATGATGAGTCATCACCTAATGACACATGGTTCTTGTTAGGTGAGTCATGTAGTGTGTAGAACCAATCCTTGCATCCAGTCATGTGTCGAGTTACACCCGAGTCAACATACCAGATATCTTGTGTGGACTTGGTTTCTTCATCAAATTGAGCAGAATACATGTGGTGTCCTTCATCTGAATCATCCTCATGTTCGGCAATGTACCCTTGTTGTTTGGGTTTTCTTTGCCAATTACCATTTTTCTCCCCTTGATTGTTGTTGTTATTGGACTTCCCTTGATTTGAATTGTTGTTTACCCTATTGGTTATTGGGTTTTGAATTGCTTGATGAACCCTTTTTTTAGGAATTGTACCAACAATATTTGATGTCATGTCCCCTCTATTGCAAATGGGACACTTCTTGGTGTTGTTCTCGTTGACTTTGGTCCCTTTGTTGACTTTGATTTTATTTGGACTTCTTATGATTGGACTAAAATTTCCCCTTTCCTTTATGATTGGAAGATAGTGCTTGCTCATCTTCATGATCTTTGTTGTTCATTGCCTCTTCTTGTTGGAGTAGATTGACTAACTTCTCAAAGGTGACTATGTGTTCACTCATATTGATAGTTGTCACAAAGATTCTGTAGGACAGGAGGAAGTGCTCGCAACACAATTGGTACGAGGTCTCATCACTTATCTCTTTTCCAATGCCAATAGAGATGCCCTCAAAGTAGAAACTCGTCTCAAAAAACTTCAACCTTCTCATTGTGCTTGAACTTGAGAGTATGTAGTTGTGATAGTAGGTTGAGGATGGCATTCTTGTTCTTTGCCTCATAGATTGTGCTCAACTTATCCCATGCATCCTTGGCCGATGTGGCATCTCTAATGTGGGGTTGCACATCATCTATTACACTAAACAAGATGATCAACTTGGCCTTTTGATTGGCCCTGTCAAATTGAACTTGTTGTCTTCCATCATTAAGTGATCTTGTTGTTGTTCCATCTACAACTGTCCATAGGTCTTCAAACTCAAGTAACATCTTGATCTTTCGGTTTCCATACAGCATAGTTGTCTCCTCTAAGTAGTTGTGAATCTAGTAAGAAGAAATTTGGTGCTTGTGCACACCATTTCTACAATATAAATTTCTGAAACTCTGAATTTCTGAAAAAGGGTGAGGCTCTTATCACTCTAGGTTTATGGTCTCCCTCTCAATATACCATCAGGCCGATATACCAAACCTTTCTATATATGCTCCCTTCTGATATACCAGTTGGTATGTGGAAGAAGATCACCCTTTCAATATACCTGTCAGTATAGAAAGAGGTGTTAATGCATGTGAAATAATTTAGTACATGGTACGTAGACAGTATAGAAGAGGGGTTTGTGCAAGCACAAACAGATGGGAGGGCTCAAATGTGTGTGTATTGTGTCCTTATTACTCCCCGTCGATTTTATAGGGTCGATGCCTAGATGATTTTTAGGTAGATTTTATAGGCATTAAGTGTAGTAGTAGTCACAACAACATCACCCATAAGTGCTTCCCAGAGGCACCGTATATACCGAGCGCTGCTATGAGATCAAAGATCTCATGTGATAGAACCAATTTAAAAGCCTAAAAAAATAAAACCCATTTTGATAACTTTTAAATTTTTTTTTGGCAAAACGATCTAGTACAAAATACTCCAAAAAAAATATTTTTGGCCTAAATTTCAATTGTCGATTCCAGTAGAAAAAATTATAAAGATGTCACTGGACAAAAAACCTTCATTTTGATCTGTACAATTTATTGCGGAGATCTTTGATCTCATAGCAGCGTTAGGTATATACGATGCCTTTGGGAAGCACTTACGGGTGATGCCAGCGCGACTACTATTACACTTAATGCCTAACACAGCTGCCTAAATGTCATCTAGGCATTGACCGTATAAATCGACACGGGAGTAATAAGGACACAATACACACACACATTTGAGCCCTCCCATCCGTTTGTGCTTGCACAAATTAACACTATGAGAGGTTACTCTACTGGACTCACTAGGCAGACCTGGGGTGCCTAAAAAATGATAAAACATGAAAATTTACCTACATGGGTATCATTGCCATGCTTGGAAATTATCAATTTACCTGTGGCACATTTTCCTAACAAAAATATGCTACCACATGTCAGAAGATGCCGCCTCATGTATTAGCGCTCCTAAGGGAATACAATGTTGTACCTCCACAAATAAAACAGCGGAATCATAATCCCTCTTATGTTGAATAAGGGTATTAGATAGCCCATGAAGTGTGTGGAGTGTATCAATCTCTACTGTCTCCTTCACTCCTAGAGGGATAGTATCAACATGATGGGGCTTCTATGTAGCAACTCTACCTTGTTGAATAGGTGCACGTTGTGCACCCAATTGATCCTATGTAGATATTTTTCCTCAACCCTAGAAATATGGGAAATAAAAATAGTTCGGGATCTCCGTTGTAGGATAAAATCGAACATAGATTTCCTCAAAAATATATTTGGCAGCCTTTTTTGTATTGTAAGGTGGAAATAAAACCCATCCACCATCAGTCCCAAAAATATTTGTTAATCAAATCATTATTACACAAGTGGATGGTAAACCATTTACATGACAACAGAACAGGAAAATTCGTTCGAGGGTCTGTGAATAAGGAACATATGAGGTCTTTTTTAATTTATTTTTTTTTATACCTCTGTCATATGAAAATTAGTTTGAATATTAAACCCTACAAAGCTCTCTCTTTAATATTTCAAACAATTAATTTGATCCATTACAACATCAACTTGAGCAACTAATGCTTCCAATGTGTTTACAAGAGAGGTGCAATGGGGATTTGTGGAATGTGAATTCCTCGTTGTTTTTATTACATCCTCAATTTCAATCTTGGTTTTGACCATATGGGCTACTAAATATTCTTAATTTCTTGGGGAATGTTGAGAAACTGTAGGAGGGATGGGAGGGATCACAATAATTGTAGGGTTTGGTTTGGGTTGATTGCATTGACGTGGAGCTATAATATATATTATATATAGAGGTACTCTATCTCTCTCTCTCTCTCTGTCTGTCTCTCCTCTCTCCTCTCTCTCCAATCTCTCTCCTCCTTCCCCTCCTCCGCTCTCCTCTCCCCTTTCCCCCTGGCCTTTCCCGCCTTCCTTCTGCCTGCCTCTTCTTTGTTGTGCCCTTCCTGACTTCTGCTCTTCCGTGGTGCTTCTCCTACTGCTCGTTATTGCGCAAAGCCACCACATTTGAAACACGAGGTAGGTTTTTGAGATAAAAAACTCAAGTTTGAGGGAAATGAAAATGAATAAGACTCAGGGTTTTTTTGTTTATAATTCAATATAAAATGTATGCATTATATTGTGTACGTATTACATGTTCATGAATTACCAATATAAGGAAAATATAACAAAATCATGTTATTACAGAACGCGTATGCATTTGGTTCATTTTTCAGTTTTTTATCCACTTTTTGGACCCGCAGATTGGCGCACTTACCCAATTATAATGGATATTTTCTATTTTTTATTTTCTTTATGGAGGATATAAATAGAAAGAGGGGCATATGGGTCAAATGATGAATATTTTTTTGGCAAACAGTTGTTATACTTTGTGCATTGTTATTTTAAACTTTGAGTTGAAATAATCAGATGTTCATTTTTTAAACCATTTGTACTTGAATTAGAAGGAAGATTTTATGGAACTTTGTGTCTTCTAAAGCCTTTCCATGTGCACTATGGAAGGCTTATGTTAAAAAAAATGTATCTTTGATTTCCATTTAAATCTAATTCTTTTCATTTGCTAAGAATTGTGGCAATCATTAAATATTTATTTATTCAGTATCGATATAACAAGCTCTAATATCTAATTGTTATGAAATACTCCCCTTTCCCATAACTACTGATATTAGCTTACATTTCCTCTTCACTACGATCCATCACAACTTCCTCGAAACAACTATTTACTTGTTGTAGGATTTTTCAGCTATAGTTCATGAGCTATACAATTAAAGTAATACCCCGAATATAAATTAAAATCTCATAGAATAAATAAAAATCACACATGAAGCTTCATTGTTAAATGAAGGGGATTTATCTGATGACTGCTTAGGTTTTTGTGTGTATCGATGCATAAAATCTAGCCAATATTTTTTGGCTATAGGAAACAACACCCATATGAACATATAACTGCATTTTTGTAGTTTGTAGAGTTGTGGGAGTACTTCATTAAGATGTGTATATTTTACTGTTCATTGAGATGCTTCATGGTGATGCCATGGAATGGTATTATCACCTTCTGCCTGCATGTATCACCAAGTTAAATACTATGAGAACATGCTTTGAAGAAAGATTCAAACCCATAGAGTATTTGTATGCTTTGTTAGCACAACTTACCCAAATGAGAAAATAACCTCATGAACACATGAGTGATTTCATTGCTAGGTTCCAAAGGATTATTTATAAGATTCCACCTTGTACTTCCCTTATCGTTGTGAATCAGAAGGTATTTTTCATGAATACTTTATCACCTAAAGTTGGTTATCACCTACATAGAGAATGTTTTGCTACCTTGTTGGTGGCTCAAAACATTTCTATATAAGTATAGGATGATGTTATCATGGAACGTAAAATCAAGCATTCAAATCCTAAGGTTGAAGGTTCTACTTGAGATAGTACTTCTCATTCTCTTCTACAAATAGTGGTAAATGATATGTTACAGATAAAGAAGTAGATGGCGTAAGATAATAATGTTACTTCTTCTAGGAACTGACTTACATGGAACCACATTTTTTTTCTCCTCAAATATTGGTGATTGAAGTTTCCCCAACAAATAACATAGGATTGAATGAAGAAGATTAAGTTACTGTTAACTATGATCTACCTAAAGACTATGACTTTGTTGAACCTTTTGACGACTCTAACATTGGTTGCCTAGACCAAGAATCAAAAAAAGAAGTTGATTTCCCATCATATTTCAAATATAGCATTGAAGAATTAGAAGCAACTAAATTCACTACTTGGCATTTTCATCGTCAATATTCCCAAACCAAGAGTCTCTTGCTGCAGAAAACTCCCACAAATCAGTGATGGGGAAATGGTCAATGAAGATTCAGTTTCCTAAATCAGTCTGCATGATGTGAACCATGATAACTCAATTGCAATACCAAAAGTCATGTTGGAAAAGGTAGAGTATTTCGCAGTGTTTTTTATGAAAGTGGGATAAGGATTAGATCGACTTGTATGTGACATTATTCATGGAAAGGAAATTCTAGAGGTTACCCTCATTCACGGAGATGAGCTTCAAAGGAATGAGAAAATCATGAGGATTATGCCTTGATGAATAAGACATATGGCTAATTTAGAGTCATTTAAAGAGTTGTAACCAGTCATGCTTGTTTCATAGCATGATGATGAGCTATAATGCACCAAATATCATTTGTAGTACCTTTCAAATCCAAATATGGATAACTGAAGGAGGTATTTATTTTATTTATTGTTCTTAATACTTTGGTAAGAAGGTTGGAAAATGAACTTCGGAATATTTTTTCACTCTTGCTAAGGACCACGTTTAATGTAAAATCAATTACATGGTCTATGTTTGTAAGGAAAGGAAGTTATTTCTTTTTGCTCTTTTCAGGATTCATTTGTTATTCCTTTGCTTCTATCTAAAGTAGAATAGTTAGTTTTCTTTTCAGAAAGGTAAGTGCTAGCACACACTCTACATGTTTCTACTTGTGACATGTATGATTTTACATGTTTTTATATAGTTTTTTTCCATGTTTAGTTCACTTCATTATCAAATTAGATTGTTGGAGAAATTTATAAGCTTTATTTAAAGCTGCACAGATCAATTTCTAGCTAGCAGTCACTAGGAAGTTCTAGTTTGGTGCCAAGCTCGTCAAATATTTAGGAGGAAAATTTTAAGGGAAAAGATCAATTTATTCAAGGTTAAATTCAGCTCCATGGCACAATGAAAATTACTTGGAACCAAAGATGTTGGGATCTCATCTCCATTTCTTCCATTCTGACAGAAAAAAATATGTCCACAGATGAAGCCAATCGGTGTCCCTAAAGATTTCACTTATAAATCTTGGGATACACCTCTTCAATTTTTGCATATTTTCTCAGGATTTCTTCAGACGGTTGCAAGAGGTTACTTGGATTTAGTTAAAGGAATACCCATTTTTCAAAAATGTCCTGAAGTTCCTAAAAAGTGAAGTACTTACTCTGTTAAGTAATCGGGTTTCTCAAATTACTTCAAATTTTGCAGTAAGTTGTCCTATAAAACTCAATTTGCACTACTTTATATCTAACGAGTTTTCATTATTTCTTTACTCCTTAAATTAATTAAGAAATTATGCTCAAAATTTTTTATTTCCTATTAGCATAATTTAGCATAGGCATATTTATTGCATTTTATTGCATTGTCTTTTATTTAATAATGTGCAACATGTGCACTCTAGTCTAGTGACTTGCATTCAATATTGTCATGTTGGATAACATTCAATATTGGTATTAGTAGTAATTACATGTGCATGTGATATGGGTCTTATCATCTCGTAGTTGGTGTCTGATAGGGTGTCATGTTTATTCATATGACGTTGTCTAATATCTATAAATATTACAGTTATTGCATTGTTATGTAATCTGATTTCATGATCAATAATATTTGTGAGGCTTTCGTCCCTCTTTTTTCATTGTAATATAATTCTATTCTATCATTTGGTATCATAGCTATACCATTGTTATCATTTGGTATCAGAGTTATACCATTATTATCATTTGGTATTAGATCAGGTTCTATCCAAGCAAGGTTGAAGAGGAGCACTATTGGAGAGGATCCATTGGAGAAGAACATTTGCATCAAAGGAGAGCTATTGAAGCATCCCACAGCCTCCATTCCTTCCAAGCATCCCTCAACTGAAATTTGACCTATCCACTTATTTGAAAGGTTTTTTTTTTTTTGATTAGTCATTGGTATAGCCAATTGATCCAACATAATGGTGGAATATTTCCAAATTAGAGATCTTTAAAAAAAAATCTTGAAAAAAAAAAAGATTTGTGAAAAAAAAAGAGATCTTAAAAAAAAGGAGAAAAATATTGAAAAAAACTGCAGATCTAAAAAAAGAGTAACAAAAAAAAGATCAGATCAAAAAAAAAATCAGATCTAAAAGTGGAGGTGTGAAGAATTTGGGAGCAAAGGTTAAAGCAGTCCCGTCAACAAAATTCTATCAGATAGCTCTTATAAAAAAGGATGTAAATTTTTCATACAATGTCAGATTGATGTGTTTTTTTTTCTAGAAATATAAGGAGGCACATAAATTTTTAGTTTACATCATCTTCAAATTTGGCCTCTACATGTGACGAAAAGTCTATACAAGTCGGATCATTTTTCTGAAAAAAATCAGATTGAGCTGGTAAATTGGTAAGATATAAAAATACAAGATTCTAATTCTTTTGAAATTTTGTGGGTTTTAAGAAAAGTATTGTATGATGTTGCTATCAAAATTTTAGAAACACCCAGATCACGGTTTGGGAGAAAAGGTGAAAACAATATTCAGATTGTTTGTTTGGATCTTGGGAACAAACAGGTCAGCGGTTCAATTCCCACTCTCTCCATATTTTTTATTAAATTATTTTTTTTGGAAAATTTTGAGAAATTACTAAATTTTGGGATATTTCCAAATTTAGAAGCTCACCAAACATATTTAGAGCCACAGCTAAATTTAGCGGAAAAACACCTATTGGGGGGTAAACACTATTTTTGGCCTAAATTGTGTATTTTATGATTCTAGAACCTTTTTTCTAAAGAGGGGGGACACAAAAAATTCATTTTGATGTAATTTTGGATCATTTTGTACTAATATTGGTGCATAAAGTGCAAAAAAAAAGAAGTGCAATTTTTTTATTTTATGTTTGGTTCTATCACACGAGATCTTTGATCTCATAGCAGCACTCGGTATATACGGTGCCTCTGGGAAGCACTTATGGGTGATGTTGTTGTGACTACTACTACACTTAATGCCTAAAAAAGCTACCTAAAAATCATCTAGGCATCGACCCTATAAAATCGACGGGGAGTAATAAAGACATAATACACACACATTTGAGCCCTCCCATCCGTTTGTGCTTGCACAAACCCCTCTCCATACTGTCTACGTACCACGTACTAAATTATTTCACATGCATTAACACCTCTTTCTGTACTGATGGGTATATTGAAAGGGTGATCTTCTTCCATGTATCAACGGGTATATCAGAAGGGAGCATATATAGAAAGGTTTGGTATATCGGTCTGACAGTATATAGAGAGGAAGACCATAAACTTGGAGTGATAAGAGTCTTACCCTTTTTCATAAATTCAGAGTTTCAGAAATTTAGATTGTAGAAATGGGTGCGTAAGCACCAAATTTCTTCTTACCAGATTCACAACTACTTAGAGGAGACAACTATGCTATATGGAAATTGAAGATCAAGATGTTACTTGAATTTGAAGACCTATTGACAGTTGTAGATGGAACAACAACAAGATCACTTAATGATGGAAGACAACACGTTCAATTTGATAGGGCCAATCAAAAGGCCAAGTTGATCATATTGTTTGTCATAATGGATGATGTGCAACCCTATATTAGAGATGCCACATCAGCCAATGATGCATGGGATAAGTTGAGCACAGTCTATGAGACAAAGAACAAGAATGTCATCCTTAACCTACTATCACAACTGCATACTCTCAAGTTCAAGTACAATGAGAAGGTTGAAGTTTTTATGAGATGAGTTGCCACTTTGAGGTCATCTCTATTGGCATTAGGAAAAGAGATAAGTGATGTAGACCTCGTACCAATTGTGTTGTGAGCACTTCCTC
>CM034154.1:65035501-65185501 GCA_019776745.2 Taxus chinensis
GGAATAGTTTGATCAAAATCAGGGTTCATCGGCCTAGGTACTACACAAGAGAAAACAATTGTTGAGATTTCAAAGGTGATTCTAATATCTCCATATGGAGTAGGAGAAAACCTAAAAATCTTCAAAAATGGAATTCCAAGACCTAAAATACGGTGAACTTAGTTTTTGCACAACACTTTGGCACAATGGTTTTTAAAGCAGTTTTTCTCAGGTATAAGTAGTGTACCAGATATAAAATCCAATTTTTAAGGGGTAAAATGGATGAATCAATACTTGATACCCCCTCCATTGTATTCCTAAGGCCATTTTCAGAAAATATAATATAAAATTTCATCAAAACGTCCATTGGGAGCTCAAGATATTGTCGTCGCAACTTGTCCTCAAGGTTTGGGAGTTAGTCAAAAAATTTAGCTCCAATAGCCTAGTGGCATTTTGTGTCCCTTGCGTCTCTCAAGGTTAGGGAAATAAAGGTTGGAAAAATTCTCCTATCCCCCATAAATCCCTTTGGACCCACATATGACCTCCAGGATCACAATTTCAACCCCCATGTGCTTACGGGAGCTCAAAGCCTTCACCATTAGATCGTTGCCACATGTCATCACCTAGAGCGTCATGGAATTTTATGTCCCTCATGTCCCTTTGAGGTGATGGACATAAAACATGGAAAATTGCACCCATCCCCTAAGGAGACTCATATTCACTCATGTGACCTCTTTAAGAGTGAATTTCTAGCCCTCAGGTGTTAGTCAGGCCTTCATTCCCTACTGTTGAATCTCTGCCACATGTTGTTAAATTGGTAACCATGAAATTTTATGTCCCTCACATCCCTTTGAGGCTTAGGACATTAGGGACATGAAAATTTTCCTCATCCCTTCTCATTTTTAATTTTCAAATTTTAAAAATCCCTCTTGCTTCTAACTTCTAACATCTAACTCCTTTGTGCACAACTTGCTTTGCAACTTCTCACCAAAGCTCCACCATTGCCAAAGCTCCAACCAGATTTTCCATATAAAATAAATCCTTCATTCCATGATAATATACATGTCCTAGAAAATATATTGATCAAATGAAGAATGAATAACGAAGAAGCCAGAAGTTTGAAAATCTTCTTTGCCATGAAATTAAAAATCGACGAGATCTTACAAACCGGTGCATAGATGGACAAACCATCTATTGCTGATTTTTTATCTCTTTAAGACCATTAAAAACTCATATTCAAACCTCCAATTCATAGCAAGGAATTATCACAATAAATTAATTTCACATCGAGCTAAATGAAGAACATATCTCAATTTACCGTCAAACTGACGACCAAATCAAAGAGAAAGTTCACCATTGAGACAAGAAATGAAAAATTATTACAATGGATTTGATTTCATTACAAAAAGAGAAAAATTCATACCTAAAAAATTCATAGCTCCATTGAATGAGCCACCATTACATCAGTAGATTAATGAAAAATCATGGCAACTACCTCTCCACTATCTAAAAATATGTACTTTGTAGAAATCTATGGCAAAACATTTCATGAGCCTACTTGATTTTTTTGTAGCATCTTGTCTTCACATGAACTAAAGTTTACACCATGAAGTACCTATTTTGAAGGGATTTGGAGGACTTATTTGGGATCATAGTTATTCACTATCACCTAGATTTTAAAATTGATGGCTACAAACTTAAGTGAGATACCTCTTCACTTCAATTATAGATCCAGTGGGCAACTTTGCATTTCAAAAAATTGAGGGAATGATCATTGAAAAATATTAGTATCTTCACATAAACTAGTACATGGTTTTCAGAAAGTATGGTTGTGGCTGTTTAGAGCTTGTGTTCAATAGTGTAGCATCCAGACCAATTAACATGTGATTTATTTAAACTTTTGTAATTTTGGATAAATGGAATTGGAAAATCAATTCCAATCTTAGAGCATTTTTTACCTCAGAATAAAACTTAAGATAGCTTTGCAAGATCTGTTGATGTACGTGCATTTCATGAGACACCAAAGTAAATTTACTAAATATTTTAACATTCATATCGCAGGTTAAATTGCAGAAAGAGATCTATTATCTCTAGGAAAGTGCACCCTAGTTGAGAGGTTACGAACAAGACAGTGGGCACTAGAGCTTGCTTTGAGTATCTTTTACTTTCATAGATACAATAGAAACAGGCTCAATTCTCATGGTTGTAATTCACACTTACTAAAAATAGTTTAGGTGAGTCTCCGATATCAAGGCCGGTTCCTTATTGATGCTATCCTAAATTAATTTTTTGGGGTTTTTAGAGGTGAGAGGAATATGACTGTAACTGAAATTGAAATAGCGTGATATCTACCAAAATTAGTTGAGGGATTGGGAATGATCTAACTATGACACTTAATAAAATTGAGAATGAATTTTGGACTTGCACGAACCAATGGTTTTTAGCAGAATGAGACGTATAAGGCATAAACATTCATGGGGATATCATTGTTCGAGGAATAGATCATAACAATTTTTCAACAAGGAATTAAACATACACACTATATCATTCATCTAGAAAATACCATATTACGGCAAGGTAATATTATTAATCAGGGAATTCACATTCAAAAGAATTAATGAAAGAGATACACACCATTATAAATAATTGGAAATGCAAAAATCAATTCTCATTTAAGGCGAAACTGGAAGAAAATTGCTTCAACACTCCTATGTCCAAAAATTCCTCAATGTCGTGCTTTGCCAATGGGTTTGCACAATATTCATATGTCAAAATGATTCACCCATGTAATCAGTCACCAAAAATAGGTATAAAAAGGGATTTGAACACGCTTCCTATGCAGTTGCTAAATTTTCCCCTTTATGCATGAAAAAATGAAAAGGCATTAAAAATAGACATGCTGAGTTATAATGAGGTCATTCTATAACCTTAGTTACAAAAATAAAATCAATTCAAAGTGCAGTTGACTAATCTATTTTAAATAAACTTGCATGAATAATTTAGCTAATAATAACTCTTTCTTGTTGTGCAAGTCTTCTCCATTGTGCATGCAATCCTTGTTTTATTTCCGCGTTGATGTGACACTTTGGTTTAAGATTGATCCACTATAAGTAATGATAGGATTTTAGCACCTTTATTTGATTAAGGTATCCCCTTTGGATGCATTTTTTCTCATTAAAATCCATATTGGCCTATGTGACTATAAATAGAGTACTTTTGTCTCATAAATGCATGTGTTGACATTTATAACTAGTGTGTATGCCAGAATATGATTGGGGACCTGCAACACTAGTTCTCCTATGCATGTGCAAAAATCAATCCCCTTTATTGATTGTGAGAAACAAGGTAATTAACATTTCTAGAAATGGACTTCTTGATCTTTTCCATAGTTGACATCTTTGGACTTCTCTACTATTTAGATCTTCGGCCATAAGGCCGCTAGATGAAAATCCACCTTTATACTCTTGTGCATGTATAAAAATAACGAAAGTTGTACCTTTTACACTTAGTAAAAAATTAGACTTCTAAATCCAATGTAGCAGGAAATCCACCAATTTTTCCTTGATGCATTATGTCACTAATTTGTCTTCTTGCAATCTCTAGGGCCACCTATGGGCATTTGCATACTTTGTTGTATCTCCAAAATATGACCGCAAGGTTACAAAATACAAAAACAAATTGATTATTGATAAAGCAAATTGACTTAAATTTATTGTTTAAGAACACACTATCAATGGCATAATGTGAGCCCTTCATACTTCCACAGAGTCCTGGCATGTTCCCAGAGATATTCTTGACTTATCATTGCAACCTTAGTCTAAGGTAATGATAAGGTCTCCTTTGGTAAATATAATGTATATTCCATTCTATTGGGCCCCCTTTTTGATAATAATCATGGCATGAGCTATAATGTTGTTCAGCCATTTGATTAACCATGTATAAAATAAGGTAAAGGTTTACCTTTTTGATAATCATATAATACACCATGGTTTCAGGATTTTGAAAGTTAATCCATTTTTCAACTGTTGTTGAGCATTGAGTCCCTTCCTCGGAACAAGAATTTTTAGAAGCAAGAGATGAAGAAAAATTATAATTGAAAACCCTTGGAAGATTACATTTTTTGTACGTCAACCCATTAACTCTATGTGGAAGTTCTACAAGCCCGATCACTCTGTGGTACCACCTCTGTCATGACCTACCCATTAGGGCACATAAGATTTTTTTCCTAGCGATATTCAAAGGTGATGGCACACAACATCTTGAAGAACCCCTTGGTTAGGGTTTTGAATTTGTAATGAATAATGTCGGTGATTTTCTAATCATTGATCCAAGATGTACATGTCGTTGATATCCGCCATATTTTTGTTGAATATCTCCGAGGGTAAGTAGCAGAATGGTTCTACCTCCTAGGTAACCAAATCCATTTTTGATTTGATTTTGGCGATTGATTCATGGACATTGATCCTGATACCGTTGTAAAATTGGAACATTGATATTTTAATCCATGGTGCAGTTGAGGTCAGTTGAATACAGTGAGTTTGTGAAACTGTCGAGATACTTTGATGGCCCATTTGCAACTGATTTGATCTTGATCAAGATATCAAAAGAAGCATTAACTCAATGTCAGGAGATTGGGTTTAGTTTGGATGAGTACAAACAAATTAAGTTGATCATTTGATTCATTTGCATTTTCATTTTCTGGGAAAATCCTTAGAAAAAAATATATTCACCTTTATTAATGTATGATTCCGAGCTCGATTTTTTGACAAAATTGAACTATGTGAATTTCTTGCTTGTATTGATTCATTCTGGTTCAATCTCTGAAGAAGTTATAAGGCTGCCATTGTTTCTACATATTTGAGCTATATGTGATTATATTTAAATAGATATTCTCAGCACATTTTACTTCTTCTATTACAATTTTAAAGTGGCCACCATTATTGTGACTTGGAGATCAAAGGCTTGGGTTTTAGGCCCTACTCTATCTTTGTAAGCTTATAGGAGTAAGGAAAATGAAGAGAATCCCTTGATTTTCTGAAAGCCTCTGAAGGTGAGCCATGAATTCCTAGAAAGTGATGAGTTTGAGCATTCTAAAGACCTTTGATGACTACAAACATTCTGAAGGTGATGAATGATCCTTTCGAAGATATATGCACCTAGTTTATCATGTTTAGTATTCACTCATGATTTTAATCTGAGTTTGGGTTCACCTCCGTCCAGTCCTGTGGAGCACAATAAGGCTTATGATATCTCCTGTGATGACTCTGCAAGTTCAAAATGAATCAGTCTATGATGATCTCTACTCCCATTTTCCATTTTACTTTGTGTTGAGGGTTATGATGCTAAAAACATGAATGATTTCCGTTATTGGTCTTCTTGAGCTGTAATACGATCCTCCAAATTTTGATTGTTACTGGCAAAATCTGCTCCTGTAATAATTTTTTATCACTATGAACATTACTTCATACTTCTTAGCTTCTACATGACCTGATAAATCAACATGTTTCTTCTAATTGTATTATTTTATGGAACTGAGTTTGAAAGTTCATTATGAGTGTCGTTACTTTTCACTACGTATGGAGATCTTTGGTGTATTTTCTAATTTTTTACCTGTGCACTTCTCTAAGTTTACTTTGGAAAATTAATACTCTCAAGCTCTGATTCTTTAATGTAAATATATCTCCTTCCATCCTAGGGTTCTTGCTTTAATGGCCAACTCAGATTGAGATGTCAATCAATTAGATACTTGAAATTTATCATGTGTTTTTGAGCTCTAAACATTTGGCATTGTTCTGAGTCCAATCTATGTCTCCCTTCATGTTCCTGAATATGTACTCACCAAGATTTCATTCTAGATTATGGTGCCTCAAACAACATGCAGCCATTTAAAGCTTTTATCAAAGATGTCTGTAGATGACTCACCCTGAATTCACTCAATGTAACAATTGCTTTCCCTTATGGTATCTTGCTGATATATTACTCTTCTCAGGGAAGTTCCAATTTGATGCTATAGTTGACCTCTCGTGCAGATTAATATGACAAGAAATTGTTTAATGATGATTTCTGGTTATAGTCACCATTTCATTGTTACTCAAGTTCGGGAACCTTTAGTTTAATATTGGTTCATGTCATTTACTCACAATTATTGTATGAAATGAAATATGATTTAAATCGCTTCTATTACTATAAATGGTTGATTTCGGTTGTCGTTATTTAGACAAAAAAATCTATGTATGAAACTATTCTAAGCTAAGTTTGAGCTGGAAACATGATCTAATGTTTGAAAAATTTAATTGTAAATTGTGGATTGTTTCCTTTTCCATCAAAATCTCTCAAACCTACATCATGTGCAATGTATATAGAGGCATATCTTGTGATTTTAGCTTTATATGATTTGTAATTTGTAGCTTTTGGAGGATATTTAACATTACTCTAACCACTTTGAGTTCTACATATTGTTTTGTGTTGTTCAAACATGAAACTTCATATTTTTAGAACCTGGTTTCTGTTGGTGTGTGTGACTGTCCAGTCATCATCCACATCACCTAATCTGACATTGTCATTTGCGTCAATGCGTCATAGGAGTTACATTCCTTATTTGGAATTGTAACTCCTCTTCTAGTGGCATCATATGCGTCAGTCAAAGTCATATGCGTCAGTGGTGTCATTGAGTTCTTTATATGTTTAGGCATGGGGGTTACACAGCACCCCTATTTGTACTTCCTATTTTTCGATCTATAAGTATGAGCAGTCCCATTATTGTTACTTGCAATCTTCTTTCCATTGTTTTGAATCTTGCATATTGTGTTGGCTTGACGTTACCATCGGAGTGCAACTTTGTTGTGGTGCATCGATTTTCAACATCGGTTCTCGCGAATCCCTCTTTCATGGTACCAGAGCTGGTTTCAGTAAACGCGCACTCTTCGTTTCTCAGTTGTTTATTACTTCTGGTTTCTTCTCATTTCCTCATGTGCAATTTTTTTTTTTCGATTATCATTTTGGAATTATTTCTCACCTCGTATTGAGGTTTCAGAAGTTACAAGTTAAGGTATTTGGTTGGTTTGTTTATCAGCTAAGTTCATATTTGGATATTTCTAGATCTTTGTGGCTGTTGTTTCTGGGTTATTTCTTGCTGGTTGTGTTCAGATTCAGCTGCAGGGTAAAAGAAGAGCTCGTTTTTTCGTGTGGACCTGTGATTACTGGTTGGGATCGTTGTTTTTTCTTCACCGGTGTATACTCAGACTATTCTGAGCTTCTTCCCCATCGCTGTGGTTCCTTGCTGTCTCAAAATGTTTTTTGCAAACCTCTCACGTTTTTTGCAAAACCTCTCACGTTTATGCCTTGTCTCTCACTTTTTTTGCAAATCTACTCATGTTTTTTCCTCTGTCTCTGAGCATTTTGGGAACTGTTCTCAGATGTTTTTTCTGGGTCTTTCTGACTATTTTCTGGGAGCCTTCTCAGGCATTTTTTGCCCTGATCTCTCAGGCGTTTTTCTGAGCCTGGCTCTGCGTTTTCTCCTTTGCTTCCAGGCGTTCAACCTTCTGTCACCTGGCTGGCATTTTTGCAACTGTTCCAGGTGTTTTTTGGACTATCCTAAGGCTATTTTTTCTCCTTTCACTGTGTTTTTACACGCTGTTCTGAGCATTTTTAGACTGTTCCAGGCGTTTTTTTGGATTGGTAAGGCATTTTTTTGCACTTCATTCTGGCATTTTTCTGGAGATGTTCTACGGCATTTACTAATAGTGGACAGTCACTGGCATTATCTAGGTCGTTTACCTGCCTTTAATTCCAGCACGTATGGATAGTTCTCAGTTCCGCTGCCAGGTAATATCTCTCTAAAAATACGTTTTTTTATTCACTTTTCTTAAAAAAACATGGTTGCATTCTTTTTATCTTATCACTTTCTTCTAAAAAAAGTTTTGTTTTATTACTTTTAAAAGGTATAAGGTAAAAACATTACATTTCTTTGGCATTATAAAAGTTGGTCTTTTGACTTCTTGTATTTTTAACCTTCTGTCGAGTGCCGAAGATGAAGGCTGAGGTCCAGGATTGGTAGGTGGCTAATCCCCCCTCACAATACAAAAAAACCCTATCTCAAATTCCACGCCATTACCAATCGGCATACATACGACACCTTTTGCATGCATTTAGGGAACTTTTAAAATCCGTTTGTAGGCTTATTGGCTTTTTCTCATCAGTTGCGGGAATTGGTTTTCGCTATAACTTTTGACTCGGTGCTTAGTTTTGAGCACTTCTTTAGTCAAAGTTGCATGTTTTTTCACACTCTAGATTATGGGATCATTAGCTTTGTAAACACACTATTTTTATAAAGTTCCGCATTCTTGGGGGGTGTCTTTGTATTGCTTAATTCAGCTCATTTTTTCTTGAGCTTTGTTTTATTCCTTTTTTTGTGGACTTGTGAGCACATCTGCCACAATCTTACGACAAAGGGATTCTTTCGTGTGAGGTGAGATGTTGTTTCTCACAAAGCTCCTTCTTCCCCCTCTTGCTTCTCTCTTTCTATGTTTGCTTGCAGGTCAATCTATTGTGCCCTACGAACCTTGATTGTTGTCTCCACCATTACACGTTATTACGCTAATTGCAAGGTGAGTGACAAACTAGTTCTCGGAACACAGTCACATCTGGTTGTAATCAACGTACTGAATTATAAAGTGCCAAACTCGGGGGGTGTAACTTTGTTCTAGGGTGGTTGTTTCTTTTCTCTCTCCTTCCTTATGCATTCCTTGGTTCTATCTCTTCATTATGGATATCTCTAAAGTACCAGTGTTCACACCTTTTAATTTCTTCGAATGGAAATCTAAAATTATATTGGTTTTGTGAAGTAAAGGGTTATACCTAGTTACCATGGGGTTAGATACCAAACCTACTGATGAACCTGAAAAATCTAAATGGTTCAATCATTGTGATGAAGCCTTAGGTTATATCTGTATGTCCGTCTCTCCCGATTTGCTCTTCCACATCAAAACTTCCTCAACACCTAATCAAGCGTGGAAAATGCTTGATGATATGTTTGGGAAGCAAGATGACATGAGAGCACATGAGTTGGAGAATGAACTACTAGGGTTAAACCCTAGTGACTTTGAAAACCTATAGGCCTTCTTCTCAAAGTTTGTCCACACTAGAATGCTTCTAAAGGAATGTAAAGTGGATAAGAAAGAATCTCAATTAATCTTGTCAATTCTTTCTAAGTTAGGTCCTAAATACTCTATTTTTGTTTCAACTTTCCATGCCATGAAATCCGCCTTGGGTAGTACTTGGACTATGCCCTCCTTTGACAGTTTTTCATCCCAACTCATTCAAGAATAGGACAAACTCATTCAAATGGGGACTCTAAAATCCAAGTCACATGCCCTTGTGGCGAATAAGGGCAAGAAAAATGAAAAGAAGAAAGAAAATAAGGACCAACCTACGAAAGAAACCAAGACCAACCTACCCCGAGTTAAGCCCATCACTCATACTTCGACTTCTGATCCTAAAGCAAAGAAGGAAAAGTATAAATGCTACTATTGTAAGAATTCTGGCCATGACAAGCAACATTGTTTTTGGAAACAAATTGAGCACTTAACTCATTTACTTGAGAAGAATAAAATAAGTGTTCCTGAATCCGTTAAACAAAATGCTCAGAAAGGTAAGTCTTCTAATGCAAAGGAGACTAAAAATGAAAAGAAGAAAGGTAAGGCCTGTCGACACTAAAATTTTCCTCCATAATTTCTATTTCATTAATGTATGTATTAGGAATAGGATGTTGTTAAGTATAATTAGTAGTAGCATCTGATAGAAGATAACGGTGACGTCAGTATGGTGCCGCCAATAATGTGGAGTACGGTAATAGTCAAAGTACAATAGGAATGTTGTAAAAAGTAAATATTTGTCGTAAGTGGTCCGGTAATGTTAAAATGTCAAAGTTTGGGTAATTAGAGAAGTAGGGTCTACATGATTAGGAATTAGAAATATTATATCGGTAATAAGGACAAGGAGTGAGGTCATAAATATTTTGTGTATTTTATTTGTAAAAAGTCTAAAAATGTGGAACCCATGTAAAATGATAAGGTTTATCTTATCCTAAAAGATAAGCTTACATGTACAGATAAGAGTTAAGGTATGGAATATGATTCGTCAGAGTGGATTTCTTATCCTATCTTAGAGATAAGATGGATAAACCTGGAAGCTCTATAAATAGAGAGGCAACCCCCCTCATTTAGCATAGAAGGAAGTAGTGAGAAATATTGTAGGAAGTGTGCGAAGGAAGCCATCAGTTTAAAGGTGTGTTGAAGAAGCCATTAAGAAGTGTAATTGCAAAGTTTCTCCCATAGTCTTGGTGAAAGGCAAGTGAATTCAATAACACTTGAAGTACCTCATGGGTGAGATTGTAACAATTTCATGTTAATATTATAATTTACTTTGATATTTCAAATTTGTCATCATTCCGTCTTATCATAGTAAATGGTATTCTTTTGTTATGTTGTTTTGTTTCTAGATTACATCCACCAAACTAAAGGTTGTGCATTAGTAAATAATCATAGCACGAAGATTTCCCGGTGAAGAATTATCATAGTGCCAGATTGGTGATGACATTTTGGTTCCGTTACCGGGACCATTCCTCGTTGCTGGATTTTCTAGAGAGATATTCCCACTTAGCCAAAATCAATTGGAGGGTAACCTTATTTTTACTGTGCATAGTAGTTACCATGGTAAAGTCATTTTTACCATGAATAGTAGTTACCATGATAAAGTTATTTTTGCTATGAATAGTATTTATCACAGTAAAGTTACTTTTTATCGTGAATAGTATTTACCGTAGTAACATCACTTTTTACCATGAATAGTGTTTACCACAGTAAAGTCAGTTTTTACCGCAGTAAGTCAAGTTTTACCATAGTTTACCATGGTCATTTCTATTCTACTATAGAAAGGTGTAAAGACACTTTCTATTACAATGATTCCAATTATTTGTGCACATAAGTCTTGTTGATTGTACTTGTGGGGTGGTATTTCACAGTGGTTACTTTTGAAAATGGGAAAGATTCCTATTATTTCAGCTCAATCTAATGAAGATGCTTCTTCTTTCATTCAAGAGTTTAAACGATCTTGTATTTGTAATGGCCTTATAAGAAGGGAACAATGGACTAAATTTTTTCCTATCTTTTTGGATGGTTCAGCACTTAGGTGGTTTGAAACACTAGGTGATAATGTAAAAAATTCATGGGATTTATTAACTGAAAGTTTTCTTGAAGAATTTGGTGAGCAACAGAAATATACAGATCTCATGATCGAGATAACAAAGCTAGCCCAAGGAGAGAAGGAGAAGATAAGGGATTATCATGCTTGTGTTCTAGAGCTAAGGAGGAAGCTCGATGCCCAGATCTGGAAGGAAGGATTAGCAGATGGGTTGATGAATGGCGTGGATAATCTCCTATGTAAGCACTTCATTCTTGGGATGAAGCCAGAGATCAGACAATGAGTGAAGTATGACCGCCCAACTACCATTGAACAAGCAAAGGAGATTACAAGAAGGTAAGAAGAAAGCATGGAAGAGGAGCCCAAAAGAAATTATTGCTAAAGTAGAGCCTACACTAGCACCTTTGGTCCAGAATCCACAACCACTCCCGATGACCACAAATATTTCTCCTAGTACATCTACTGAGTATGAAGATTTGCTCAAAAAGATGGGTCAGTTAACTATTAATCTTCTTCAAGGAAAGGAATTTAGTTCTCATGGAGGAGATAAAGGTCTAAAAAGAAATATTTCTGAAGTTATATGTTATGGTTGTTATAAAAAGGGTCATTATAAGTATAATTGTCCAGATAGAGCTTCTAAATCTGGTAAAGGAGATAATGATAAAGGAAAAGCACCTGTGAGTTCTTTTGATGTAGTAGATAAAAGCAGAAATAATGAAGTAGATGTGTTTGTAACAAAAAGAAAGAAAGAAAAAGATAATCAAGATGGAAATGATCCTTAGAAGATGAAAGAAGAAACTAGTAAGAAACATAGGAGAAGAAAGTTGGGTGTGCAGGATTTTTTGATTTCATAGAGACAAGGACCATACTCCATCTTAGAAGATCTGTCCAAAAGGCCTGCAAATATTACATATGGTCAACTTCTTGGTTGTGTCTTCTGAGAAGAGGCAGGAGCTGCGAAGTGGACTCAATGCTCGACGAAAGAAGGAGGTTGAGATCCCTATTTTGGAGGCAGAGGCGGATCCCTATGCTCCACAAGTTGAGGTATTATGTAATGGTATTTCAATTCATAATGTCTTAGTTGATGGAGGTGTTGTAGTTAATTTAATGACCAAGTTTGTAATGAATATGTTGGGTTTAAAAATTGATCACCCCTCAACACTTATGTTAAGGTCATTAAATAAGGGAAAAACTAAACCAGAAGGTGTTGTTTCAAATGTGGCAATATCTGTTATGGGTGTTGTATGTGTGATAGACTTTCAGGTGATGAAAAATGGTATTGTTGCATACCCAATGTTGTTGGGAAGGCCATGGCTAAGGAGAGTTCATGCAAGAAACTACTAGAATGAAGGCTTCATGAAACTTGGATGTGGAAGAGAGAGGGTGAAGATAAACGTGACCCCTCGGCATCATAAGACAGAACATGTGGATTCAAGTGATGAAACTGATGATTGGACATCCTCTGATTACTCTAATACCAGTGAAGTTGACACAGAAGATGAAGAAAGTGAGGTTGATGTTTCAGTCATGGATATCCTTCCAGTCACACCGACTCAAGAACCCATAAAATTATCTGAAGAATAAATTAATGATCATCTCCAAAAAATAAAGATTGGTCATGATGTGATGGAGAGTGAGAACGAATCCTACCTCCAGCTCTTTTCGAAGGTACATACACCTATTCACTTTTGATTACAAGGAACTCCGTCAAGTAAGTTGGGTAGAATATTGTATTGAGCTGGTAGATGGTGCTAAGCACATAAAACAAATGCCATATAGAATGAATCCTAATTTTTCCAAGACTGTAAAATAAGAAATAGATAAGTTGCTTGATGCAGGATTCATATTTACTATGGAGATTTCAGAATGGGTTTCTCCCATTGTGATCTCAATAAAAAAGAATGGGAAGCTATGCATTTGTGTTGATTATAGGAAGCTCAATAAGGCAACAAAGAAGGATCATTACCCTCTTCCATTCTTAGATCAGATCTTGGACGAAGTAGCTGGCCAGGAGTGTTATAGTTTTGCTGATGGATATAGTGGATACAACCAAGTTCGTATAGTAGAGAAAGATCAGCTGAAGACCACGTTCACCACTCCTTAGGGAACATTTTCTTATAGAGTTATGCCTTTTGGGTTGTGTAATGCTTTGGAAACGTTCTAGTGTTTGATGAATAGGGTGTTCAAACCCTACATTGGGAACTTCATTAGAGTATTTCTGGATGATTTTTGCATCTATGGGAGAAAAATGGACCACCTGCACCAAATGGAGACAACATTTCAAAGCTTAGATGAAGCACAAACCTCACTAAACCCTATAAAGTGTTTCTTTGGATGTTCTAAAGGCATTTTGTTAGGGCATGTTGTATCCAGAGCTGGTATTGGTACTGATCCTGATAAAGTTTCAAAAATCAAAGAGTTACCATTTCCTATGAATAGAAGTAAGTTGAGATCATTTTTAGGCCATGCGGGTTACTATAGAAGGTTCATCAATAATTTATTAAAGATTGCACAACCACTAACCCAGATCTTGAAGAGGGATGTTAGTTATGAACCAGAAAATAAGGCGCATGAAGCTTTTAAAAAACTGAAGGAAGCCCTGGTGTTTTCACCTATTTTAAACAATCCAGATTGGAGCAAGCCAATCATTGTGTACACTGATGCCTCAGATGCAGCACTAGGAAGTACTCTGAGCCAAAATGATGAAAATGGGAATGAACATCTAGTTTACTTTGGGAGTAGACAAATGAGCAGTGCTGAGGTAAATTATACTGTAACTGAAAAAGAGGCTCTAGCTATCATTTTTACTGTAAAGAAGTTTAGAAATTACTTGCTAGGGAAAATTTTATAGTTGTAAAAGATCATCAGGCTCTAAAATATATTGTAAATAAGCCTAACCCATTAGGGAGGATAGCAAGATGGATAATTTTGCTACAAGAATTTGAATTTGATATTATAGATAGGCCAGGAAAGAAGCATGTCAATACAGATGCACACTCTCGAGCCTATGATGGTTTAGATTCATCTTGTGATGATGATGATTTCTCAATTGCAGCATTGTTATCCCTTGACAATCCCTAGTGAATACATAGATATTTGGAATTATCTGAATGAATTCAAGTTTCCTGATGGTGCCAATGCAAATACTAAGAGGAAGATTACTCAAGCCAGTCATCCATATTCTATTCTGCATGAAGTATTATTTCGAATAGGACCTGATGGACAGTACAAGAGGGCAGTTGGATGTGATCAAGGGAAGGAGCTGATAGAAGAATTCCACAATGGTACATGTGGAGGGAACTTCTCTAGACAACTTACAAAAAGAATGATCTTGGATGCAGGTTATCACTGGCCCACTCTTTTTAAAAATTGTTATAATTATTGTAAGACATGTGATATTTGTCAAACACATGGTAATTGTAAGACTTCATCATCTCCATTATGCCCTATTCTTCCACTTGGTCCCTTTGAAAAGTGGGGAATAGACATTTTAGGTCCACTTCCAACTACCCCATGCCAAAATAAGTATATTGTAGTTGCCACAGATTATTTAACCAAGTGGTTTGAAGCTAGGCCATTTAAAACAAATTCCATGGATGAAGTGGCAAGGTTCATATATGAACGCATTATCACCAGATTTGGTTGTCCATTAGAAATTGTAATAGATCAAGGAAGGCACTTTATTAATGAGGTGGTAGAATCCCTAGTCAATAAGTTTTCTATTAAGCACAGGAAGGAAACAACATACAAGCCAAGCATAAATGGACAGGTGGAGCTGAATTTTTTTTGTGTTGTGTCAAATTCTAGCAAAAGATGCAGCCTTGCAGGTACATAAGTGGGATAAAAGGATTCATGCAACATTGTGGGCATATAGGGCAACATCAAAGTTAGCAACATGATCCTCCCCATTTCAGTTGGCTTATGACATTGATCCAGTTCTTCCTATTGAGTTTGATATTCCCACTGTGAGAGTTATGAAAAATGAAAGGATGGATGAAAGTGATTCAGTAAAAGAAAGGTTGATACATATTCATTTGCTAGATAAAATGAGGGAAATAGCAAAGGATACAAGCTATAAGAAGAAAATGAAGCAAAAAAAATACTTTGATCAAAAGATCCATTGGTCTCCATTTCATGTGAATGACTTGGTCCTAGTATATGATTCGAGATACAAAAAAAGAAGACAGAGAATTTTTTTTCCAAAATGGATGGGGCCCTACAAAATAGCAGCTATGCATGAAAATGGTACATACCGACTGGAGGAATTGGATGGAACTCCCATTACGAAATGGGTCAACCACAACAAACTAAAGATTTTCCAAGCACCGGAATAGTCTACTCCGAGGATGGAGTAGAATCTAGGAAGGGGGAAGATGTCAACACTAAAATTTTCCTCTGTAATTTCTATTTCATTAATGTATGTATTAGGAATAGGATGTTGTTAAGTATAATTAGTAGTAGCATCTGATAGAAGATAACAGTGCTGCCAATACGACGCTGCCAATAATGTATATGATAGTAATAGTCAAAATTATAATAGGAATGTTGTGGTAAAAAGTAAATATTTGTCGTAAGTGGTCCGGTAATGTTAAAATGTAAAAGTTTGGGGTGAGTAGAGAAGTAGGGTCTACATGATTAGGAATTATAAATATTATATTGGTAATAAGGACAAGGAGTGAGGTCATAAATATTTTGTGTATTTTATTTGTAAAAATTCTAAAAATGTGGAACCCATGTGAAATGATAAGGTTTATCTTATCTTAAAAGATAAGCTTACATGTACAAATAAGAGTTAAGGTATGAAATATGATTCATCAGAGTGAATTTCTTATCCTATCTTAGAGATAAGATGGATAAGCCTGGAAGTTCTATAAATAGAGAGGCCACCCCCCTCATTTAGCATAGAAGGAAGTAGTGAGAAATATTGTATGAGTAAGTGTGTAAAGGAAGCCATCATTTTGAAGGTGTGTTAAAGAATCCATTAAGAGGTGTAATTGTGAAGTTTCTCCCATAGTATTGGTGGAAGGCAAGTGAAGTCAGTAACACTTGAAGTACCTCATGGGTGAGATTGTAACAATTTCATGTTAATATTATAATTTACACTGATATTTCAGATTTATCATCATTCCTTTTTATCATAGTCTATGGTATTTTTGTGTTATGTTTGTTGTTGTGTTTCCAGATTACATCCACCAAACGAAAAGCTATGCATTAGTAAATAATCGTAGCATGAGGAGTTCCCGGTGAAGAATTATCATAGTGCCAGATTGGTGTTGATAGTTCCACCTCCATACCAGATGCTAACCTTATTTGAATTTAATGACTTGTGGTAAGTGTAGTGCTTACTCATTAGTGGTTATCTAACACTTCATGTGTGACCTTCTATATAGATTAACATCTAAATGTCTCCACCTCTTCATCATCTACCAAGTATACCAACTTCCATTTCTCCTTCTCCAGGAAGTGCATCACTTAAGTTGTACTTCCTCCATGAAGGTGCGAACTCCCAACTGTTGAGTGTTCACCTAATAGATCTAGAATCCTATCAGTCTACCATGAATCTGTCTCCTTAAGGTACGACACTTGAATACACAAATTGGTCCAACACCTCATTCATTCGATGAGCTTAATACTTCGATATTCAAATATTTGAGGGACAAGATCTACCATTCAACTCCTGCTAGTTCCTTTGCCTAACGCTGAAACTCTAAATGAATATACCAATGTGCGTGCACAACTCTTGTAAGGTGAGAATAGAACTTATGTACCCATGAGAGAAGGCAGGTAAATATATCTATTACCTCCCATCCAAGTATTCTCACACTCTTGAACATGGTCATGAGGTGGATTCCTTCCCAGTCATAGTTCACTAAGGGTCTTTGAGATGGTTGCATTGGAAAGCTTTAGAATAAACTTTAACAGGGAGAATCATGATTCTCACTTCATGACACTCTGGATAATATTCATAGTCGATGTGTCGCCCTTTTCCAATGTGCTACTATCCCACGTAAAGCTATATGTAAGCATATTCCTTCATCTGATGACTTGACACTTATCACTTGGGTCTCCATTTTCTTAAGCGTCTAAAGTTTTTGACATTTTCAGGGTTAAGGCTCTTCCTCAGTGTACAGTGGCAAATGGTCCTATCCTCCTAAGCACCTAATTGAGTGCAATATTTGACAATTCAAGTCTTAGTATCCTTCAGATGCCTTCTAACTAACTCGCTATGTCCTATGTGCCTAGTTGCTCACAAGCAATGTAAAATGGTTGTATCAACTTATGCACTATGTATCATTTCATTGAAGGAGACCCCTTCCTTCGTATGGCTGAATAAATCTCTTGGTCCACAGTATTGTGTGAAACATGAATATCTTGGTTAAGTCTTCTTCACCCAATGTGCTCCACATATGGCATAGACTGTCTATGAGTCAGTGGAATGATCACCCTTTGATCTTCCTTGTTCTCAAAATTGATGTTAGCCCTTATTAAAATGAAAATCAACATTGTTTGCGCTAGAATTCCCAAGGGCACCCAATGTAATTCTGGGAAACTATCAACCTTAACAAGCTCTAGGACCTCAAAGTATCTAGTAAACTGATGCCACTTGAATAGATAATGGATGCACCTCTTAACACCCATAGAGGCATGACCTATTTTCAGTGTTAACCATGATAAAACACATTCAAAGATGGTTGCAATGGAGGCCTCCCCATTTAGTTCCCACATCTAGAGTAACGACATCTGACCTCTTCACCTGTATCAATCAATATATTACTTAGGAGCCACCCATCAATAACTGCATTCGGTGTGATCCTCCTCTAGTCATAATCAATGTTGTGAGGAGGTAGGTTATCATGCAAGAATTTTATCTCGTGTCCTCACTCCAGCGTCAAGACACCTTCTCGACTCAGAGCCATTCTCCCAAAAGAGGACCTAATGTTTTCCTATCAAAAATTTGACACACTTCCCTGGAGATCTCAGTTCCATATCCTGCTGGGGAGACCTCAACGCTCTTCTTATGTTCCAACTAGCACGATCGCTCCTTCAGACACTAGATTTCTCCTTGAAAACTCCTGATCACCTCCATGTTTTCTTGGTACACTTCCGATTCCTGAGTGGGGTATGGATCAGGAGTATTTCCTCATGTAACACACTTGGGATTCTCTTTTGATAAGGGGAGTCTACTTTGGTGTCCTCTCGGGCACATGCGAACCTCAAGCATGTAGTGACCAGAAACAGAAGCTCTAAAGGTGAATTGTAGCTCAAGGGTTACTCCTCAGCATTCATTGTGGGTCAGTCCTCTTTACACTCACCATTTTCCCCGTTCGAAGATTTTTCCATTCTTCTGATTACCTTTCCATCATGTGGTCATATAACAGATGGGCACTCTTCATCAAATTGTTAAGCTTCTTTCTACACCATGAGCATTGTAACAAATCAGAGGCACTCAAACTCTGTAGTGCTCAATCGATCCACAATTGTAATAGGTCCCACGGGGAAAGTCCACCTCTTCTTGCGTGACAATTAACGAAGTCTCTCTAAAGCCTCCGTGAAAAACTCTTCCTTAACTTCCTCCATGCCAAGATGCACTCCTTCATACTGATGATCAGGGTTCAACCGGTGTCAGTCTGCTCCCAATGCTAGTCTATGTGCACACCAAGACTCAATGATGTCATGGATCTTGTTCTATCAATGTTACAATGACTTGGTGATCATGAGTAGTAGAGGTGTAACTATTACAATTCTGTGAACATATCCTTGGCCAACAAGTTCTCCATCTGACTTAGGACATTGCTTCATTCATGATCTTCATGATAGATTTCACAATCTGACTCAGGAATTATGATCTCGTAGCCTAAGTACTCTCTTGATTTTCTTGCTCATTTTCACATGTCTGACTGCAAGTCCTCACCTACTCCTTTTCTTTCCAGGGTTAAGTTGTTTTTTGATTTCTCTTCCCCCTTGGTTGACGGTACCCTTTATCGATAGTTAGTGGGAATCTTGATCTACCTTACTCACACTTAGCCAGATCTATCGTATGCCATCAGGATCGTGTCCAGATTTATGCAGGAGCCTCATGAGATGCACTTAAAAGAAACAAAGTGGATCCTTCACTATGTTCGTGGAACTCACACAGATGGTATTCATTACTTAGGAGGGACTGAGATTGACTTGGTTAGATTTACAGACTCAGATTGGGCCAGTGATCTAGATCATCAGAAGTCTACCTTAGGCTATAGTTTCACTCTTGGTTCAGGTGCTGTTAGTTGGTCCAGTAAGAAACAAAACACCATTTCTATATCATTGATAGAATTAGGATACAGAGGAGCAGTTAACGTTGCCACAGAAGTTATTTGGTTACAGGGTATTATGACAGAGTTTGGCATCCACTTTTGGTGGCCTACCATTATCTATTGTGACAACATGAGAACTATCTCGATTTGTAGAAATCCAATTCAGCATTAGTGGATGAAGCACATTGAGATTCATATGCACTTAATACGGGAGCTGATACATGAAAACATCATCGACATACAATATGTTCAGACATCTGATCAGGTTGTAGACATTTTCACCAAGCCCTTCACTGAGGTGAAGTTTCTTCACTTTTGGTCTCTCCTTGGGGTGAGGTTTACTATAGCCACCCATCTTCTTTGAGCTATATAGTCCTCCTTCTTCTCCTCTTCTTCTTTCCAGAAATATGTTGTTTCTACATGGGCACCTTATCAGATCTTTACTTGTTGGGGCCCATTGACACATCTTTCTTAGTTGTCTAAGGGAGTGTTCTTTTTTTTGTTCTAGCTTACCTTGACCTATCATCACCAATCCGGCACTATGATAATTATTCACTGGGGACTCCTCGTGCTATGATTATTTACTAATGCACAACCTTTAGTTTGGTGGATGTAATCTGGAAACAAAACAACAACATAACACAAGAATACCATCGACTATGATAAGACGGAATGATGACAAATCTGAAATATCAAAGTAAATTATAATATTAACATGAAAATGTTACAATCTCACCCATGAGGTACTTCAACAAGACTATGGGAGAAACTTTACAATTACACCTCTTGATGGCTTCTTCAGCACACCTTTCAACTGATGGCTTCCTTCGCACACTTCCTACAATATTTCTCACTACTTCCTTCTATGCTAAATGAGGGGGGTGGCCTCTCTATTTATAGAACTTCCAGGGTTATCCATCCTATCTCTAAGATAGGATAATAAATCCACTCTGATGAATCATATTCCATACATTAACTCTTAAGATAAGATAAACCTTATCATTTTACATGGGTTCCACATTTTTAGACTTTTTACAAATAAAATACAATAAATATTTATGACCTCACTCCTTGTCCTTATTATCAATATAATATTTCTAATTCCTAATCATGTAGACCCTACTTCTCTAATTACCCAAACTTTGACATTTTAACATTACTGGACCACTTACGAAAAATATTTACTTTTTACAACATTCCTATTGTACTTTGACTATTACCGTACTCCACATTATTGGCAACACCGTACTGATGGCGCCGTTATCTTCTATCAGATAATACTACTAATTATACTTAACAACATCCTATTCCTAATATATACATTAATGAAATAGAAATTATGGAGGAAAATTTTAGTGTCGACATCTTCCCCCTTCCTAGCTTCTACTCCGTCCTCGGAGTAGACTATTCTGGTGCTTGGAAAATCTTCAACTTGTCGTGGTTGACCCATTTCGTAATGGGAGTGCCATCCAATTCCTCCAGTCGGTACGTACCATTTTCATGCACAACTAAAATTTTGTAGGGCCCCATCCATTTTGGAAGAAATTTTCTCTGTCTTCTTTTTTTGTATCTGGAATCATATACTAGGACCAAGTCATTCACATGAAATGGAGACCATCGGATCTTTTGATCAAAGTATTCCTTCTGCTTCATTTTCTTCTTATGGCTTGTATCCTTTGCTATTTCCTTCATTTCCTCTAGCAAATGAAGATGTACCAACATTTCCTTTACTGAATCAATTTCATCCATCCTTTCATTTTTCATAACTCTCACAATGGGAATATCAAACTCAATAGGAAGAACTGGATCAATGCCATAGGCCAACTGAAATGGGGAGTATCCTGTTGCTGAATTTGATGTTGCCCTATATGCCCACAATGCTGCATGAATCCTTTTATCCCATTTATGTACCTGCAAGGCTGCATCTTTAGCTAGAATTTGACACAACACAAAATTTGTTCGTTCCACCTATCCATTTGTGTTTGGCTTGTATGTTGTTGCCTTACTATGCTTAATAGAAAACTTATTGATTAGGGCTTCTACCACCTCATTAATGAAGTGGCTTCCTTGATCTGTTACAATTTCTAATGGGCAACCAAATCTGGTGACAATGCGTTCATATATGAACCTTGCCACTTCATCCATGGAAGCTATTTTCAATGGCCTAGCTTCAACCCACTTGGTTAAATAATCTGTGGCAGCTACAATATACTTATTTTGGCATGATGTAGTTGGAAGTGGACCTACAATGTCTATTCTCCACTTTTCAAAGGGACCAAGTGGAAGAATAGGACATAATGGAGCCGATGAAGTCTTACGGTTACCATGTGTTTGACAAATATCACATGTCTTACAATAATTATAACAATCTTTAAAAAGAGTGGGCAAGTGATAACCTACATCCAATATCCTTCTTGTTGTAAGTTGTCTAGAGAAGTGCCCTCCACATGTACCATTGTGGAATTCTTCTAGCAGCTCCTTTCCTTGATCACGTCCAACTGCCCTCTTATAATGTCCATCAGGTCCTATTCGAAATAATGTTGCATGCAGAATAGAATATGGATGACTAGCTTGAGTAATCTTTCTCTTAGTCTTTGCATTGGCACCATCAGGAAACTTGAATTCATTCAGCTAATTCCAAATATCTATGTATTCACTAGGGATTGTGTCAAGGGAGAACAATGTTGCATCGGGAAAATCATCATCATCACAAGATGATCCTAAAACATCATAGGCTTGAGAGAGTGCATCTGCATTGACATGCTTCTTTCCTAGCCTATCTATAATATCAAATTTAAATTCTTGTAGCAAAATTATCCATCTTGCTATCCTCCCTGATGGGTTAGGCTTATTGACAATATATTTCAGAGCCTGATGATATGTTACAACTATAAATTTCTACCGTAGCAAGTAATTTCTAAACTTCTTTACAACAAAAATGATAGCCAGAGCCTCTTTTTCAGTTACAGTATAGTTTACCTCAGCACTGCTCATTTGTCTGCTCCCAAAGTAAATTGGATGTTCATTCCCATTTTCATCCTTTTGGCTCAAAGTACTTCCTAGTGCTGCATCTGAGGCATCAGTGTACACAATGAATGGCTTGCTCCAATCTGGATTCTTCAAAACAGGTGAAGACACCAGGGCTTCCTTCAGTTGTCTAAAAGCTTCATGCGCCTTATTTCCTGGTTCTTAAGTAACATCCTTCTTCAAGAACTAGGTTAGTGGCTGTGCAATCTTTGAGAAATTCTTGATGAACCTTCTATAGTAACCCATATGGCCTAAAAATGATCTCAACTTACTTCTATTCATAGGAAATGGTAAATCTTTGATTTTTGAAACTTTATCTGGATCAGTACCAATACCATCTCTGGATACAACATGCCCTAACAAAACACCTTTAGAACATCCAAAGACACACTTTGTAGGGTTTAGTGAGGCTTGTGCTTCATCTAACCTTTGAAATGTTGTCTCCATCTGGTGCAGGTGGTCTAACTTACTCTCATAGATGCAAAAATCATCCAGAAATACTCTGATGAAGGTCCCAATGTAGGGTTTGAACACCCTATTCATCAAACGCTAGAATGTTGCCGGAGCATTACACAACCCAAAAGGCATAACTCTATAAGCAAACGTTCCCCAAGGAGTGGTGAACGTGGTCTTCAGCTGATCTTTCTCTGCTATACGAACTTGGTTGTAGCCGCTATATCCATCAGCAAAACTATAGCACTCCTGGCTAGCTACTTCATCCAAGATCTGATCTGAAAATGGAAGAGGGTAATGATCCTTCTTTGTTGCTTTATTGAGCTTCCTGTAGTCAACACAAATGCGTAGCTTCCCATTCTTTTTTATTGAGATCATAATGGGAGAAACCCATTCTAAATTCTCCACAACAAATATGAATCCTGTATCAAGCAACTTATCTATTTCTTCTTTTACAGTCTTGGAAAAATTAGGATTCATTCTATATGGCATTTGCTTTATGGGCTTAGCACCATCTACCATCTCAATAGAATGTTCTACCCAACTTACTTGACGGAGTTCCTTGTAATCAAAAGTGAATAGGTGTATGTACCTTCGAAAGAGCTGGAGGTAGGATTCCTTCTCACTCTCCATCACAGCCTCACCAATCTTTATTTGTTGGAGACGATCATCAACTTCTTCTTTAGATAATTTTATGGGGTCATGAGTTGGTGTGACTGGAAGGATATCCATGACTGAAACATCCACCTTGCTTTCTTCATCTTCAGTGTCCACTTCACTAGTACTAGAGTAATCAGAGGATGTTCAATCATCAGTTTCATCATTTGAATCCACAGGTTTTTCCTTATGATGTTGAGGGATCACGTTTATCTTTACCCTCTCTCTATCACATCCAAGTGTCAAGAAACCTTCATTCCAGTAGTTTCTTACATGAACTCTCCTTAGTCATGGTCTTCCCAGTAGCATTGGGTACGCAACATTACCATTTTTCATCACCTGAAATTCTACCACACATACAACACTGATAACAGATATTGCCACATTTGAAACTACACCTTCTGGTTTAGTTTTTCCCTTATTTAATGACCTTAACATAAGTGTTGAAATGCGATCAATTTTTAAACCCAACATATTCATTACAGAGTCGGTCATTACATTAACTGCAGCACCTCCATCAACTAAGACATCATGAATTGAAATACCATTACATAATACCTCAGCTTTTGGAGCATAGGAATCTACCTCTACCTCCAAAAAAGGGACCTCAACCTCCTTCCTTTGTCGAGCATTGAGTCCACTTCGCAACTCCTGCCTCTTCTCAGAAGACATAGCCAAGAGTTGACCATATGTAATATTTGCAGGACTTTTGGACAGATCTTCTAGGATGGAGTATGGTCCTTGCCCCTGTGAAATCATAAAATCCTGCACACCCAAATTTCTTCTCATATGCTTCTTACTAGTTTCTTCTTTCATCTTCTTAGGATCATTTCCATCTTGATTATCTTTTTCTTTCTTTCTTTTTGTTACAAACACATCTACTTCATTTTTTCTGCTCTTATCTACTACATCAAAAGAACTCACAGGTGCTTTTCCTTTATCATTATCTCCTTTACCAGATGTAGAAGCTCTATCTAGACAATTATACCTATAATGACCCTTTTTATAACAACCATAACGTACAACTTCAGAAATATTTCTTTTTGGACCTCTATCTCCTCCCTGAGAATTAAATTCCTTTCCTTGAAGAAGATTAATAGTTAACTGACTCATCTTTTTGAGCAGATCTTCATACTCAGTAGATGTACTAGGAGAAATATTTGTGCTCACCAGGAGTGGTTGTGGATTCTAGACCAAAGGTGCTGGTGTAGGCTCTACTTTAGCAATAATTTCTTTGGGCTCCTCTTCCATGCTTTCTTCTTACCTTCTTGCAATCTCCTTTGCTTGTTCAATGGTAGTTGGGCGGTCATACTTCACTCATTGTCTGATCTCTAGCTTCATCCCAAGAATGAAGTGCTTACAGAGGAGATTATCCACGCCATTCATTAACCCATCCGCTAATCCTTCCTTCCAGATCTGGGCATCGAGCTTCCTCCTTAGCTCTAGAACATGAGCATGATAATCCCTTATCTTCTCCTTCTCTCCTTGGGCTAGCTTTGTGATCTCGATCATGAGGTCTGCATATCTCTGTTGTTCACCAAATTCTTCAAGAAAACTTTCAGTTAATAAATCCCATAAATTTTTCACATTATCGCCTAGTGTTTCAAACCACCTCAGTGCTGAACCATCCAAAAAGGTAGGAAAAAATTCAGTCCATTGTTCCCTTCTTATAAGGCCATTACAAATACAAGATCACTTAAACTCTTGAATGAAAGAAGAAGCATCTTCATTAGATTGAGCTGAAAAAACAGGAATCTTTCCCATTTTCAAAAGTAACCACCGTGAAATACCAACCCACAAGTACAATCAACAAGACTTATGTGCACAAATAATTGGAATTACTATAGAAATGACCACGGTAAACTATGGTAAAACTTGACTTACTGCGGTAAAAAATGATTTTACTGTGGTAAACACTATTCACGGTAAAAAGTGAAGTTACTGCGGTAAATACTATTCACGGTAAAAAGTGACTTTACTGTGATAAATACTATCCACAGCAAAAATGACTTTATCATAGTAACTACTATTCATAGTAAAAATGACTTTACCACGGTAACTACTATGCATAGTAAAAACAAGGTTATCCTCCAATTGATTTTTGACTAAGTGGGAATATCTCTCCAGAAAATCCACCAACGAGGAATGGTTCCCGCAATGGAACCAAAATGTCATCACCAATCCGGCACTATGATAATTCTTCACCGGGGACTCCTCGTGCTATGATTATTTACTAATGCACAACCTTTAGTTTGGTGGATGTAATCTAGAAACAAAACAACAACATAACACAAGAATACCATCGACTATGATAAGACGGAATGATGACAAATCTGAAATATCAAAGTAAATTATAATATTAACATGAAATTGTTACAATCTCACCCATGAGGTACTTCAACAAGACTATGGGAGAAACTTTACAATTACACCTCTTGATGGCTTCCTTCGCACACTTCCTACAATATTTCTCACTACTTCCTTCTATGCTAAATGAGGGGGGTGGCCTCTCTATTTATAGAACTTCCAGGCTTATCCATCCTATCTCTAAGATAGGATAAGAAATCCACTTTGACGAATCATATTCCATACCTTAACTCTTAAGATAAGATAAACCTTATCATTTTACATGGGTTCCACATTTTTAGACTTTTTACAAATAAAATACAAAAAATATTTATGACCTCACTCCTTGTCCTTATTACCAATATAATATTTCTAATTCCAAATCATATAGACCCTACTTCTCTAATTACCCAAACTTTGACATTTTAACATTACCAGACCACTTACGACAAATATTTACTTTTTACAACATTCCTATTGTACTTTGTCTGTTACCATACTCCACATTATTGGTGACACCATACTGACGGTGCCGTTATCTTCTATCAGATGCTAGTACTAATTATACTTAACAACATCCTATTCCTAATACATACATTTAAGAAATAGAAATTATGGAAGAAAATTTTAGTGTCGACAGAGCTCTTCCTTAGCTTTGATGAAGGGGGGTGCTGGTGTGTGTGACTATCCAGTCATCATCCACATAACCTAGGTGAGTCATCTTGCCTTGCAAGAGTCGTAGGTATTAGGAAGTCAAATAACAAGTGTCAGATTATGTCATAGAATCTGACATTGTCATTTACTTCAATGCGTCATAGGAGTTACATTCCTTATTTGGAATTGTAACTCATCTTCTAGTGGTGTCATATGCATAAGTCAACATCATATGTGTCAGTGGCGTCATTAATTTTCTTTCCTATTTAGGCATGGGGGTTACACATCACCCCTATTTGTACTTCCTATTTTTCTATCTATGAGCATGAGCAGACCCATTCTTCTTACTTGCAATCTTCTCTCCATTGTTTTGAATCTTGCATATTGCATTGGCTTGATGTTACCATCGTAGTGCAACTCCATTGTGGTGAATCAATTTTCAACATCGGTTCTCGTGAATCCCTCTTTCAGAAGCATCGAGGAGATTTGAGTTATAAGAGGAAAGCTTTGAATTTCTAGATGATGCAAACCATGTAGAAGAGGAAATGGTTCTTGGTGATTTTAAAATAGAAAAATAATGTTATGTGATTATTCGTGATGAAGACTCCCTTAATCATGTCACCCATTAAGAGACGAATATAGTCTTTAATGATCCCGTGGACAGTGGGAAAGAACCATCTCTACAAAAACTACTAAGAGTTGTAAAAGAAACAGATGACCCTGACCTCAGTCTTGAACTCATGATGCAAGGCATAAGTTTTCAATACAAGTGTGAATCTGATTTGAAAGCCTGAACTAGTGTGAATATCAGTCATGTTGAAATAAAGCACTAGGAAAAATATGATGCCCCTCCTGAGCCAATGGTTTATGGATGCAATAATGAAATCAAGGCATTTTCTTTCCCATTCGAAGAGGAAGAATCTTTCCTAGATGAAGAAATTAAAGCAAAGTGTTTTCAGGCCTTTGAAGTTGAAGCTCCAATGGAGATAGGAGTGATAGAATGCAGTGATTACCAAGATGATGAAGTAATCCCTCTGGATAGCTGCCTTGAGCTGCAAAATAAAGATCCTTCGAAGGAATATAAAGATGAGCTATAATAAGTGACAAAGGAGATCTCTGTAAAAGAATTATTGGATGCAGTAGAAGTTACGGAAGACCGCAAGATGATTCGTGATCTATTAACTCATGCCATGGCAATACAAGATAAGTATGAGGTTTCTTTTGGTCCTATCATCAATACTCAAACACCTCACACTAGAGTGGAGATAAAGGATGAATCTAGGGTTTCTAATGGAGAAAATATCAGTGAGTATAGACCCAGGAAAGAAGGTAACTAATAATATTCAAGGAATTTGAATGAAAATCAGCTTCAAGGAAGCGATGAGATGCTCAATGAAGAATCATCTATGTTGATAAACATTGAAGGAAACTAACACTATGACACCAATTTCAAATAACATGACTTAACAATGTAATTTTCAAGTGAAGACATGATAGTCAAGAAGCTCACGTGAACTCACTCCTACAAAAAACATAGATGATCATGAAAGCATCCAAATTTCGTAAACAGTTAAGAAGAGGAGGATACTTTATTGAACCAGTCAATGGCTTCACAAAACAACATCACTCAGTGTTTCCCACTCTAGGGTAAATTTTGAGCAATGAAAAATTCTTAAGTGATGGTGGTTTGTCCCCTACCTTGTACCATAGGTGATTACTAAGTTTTTTTCCCTTTTTGTTGTGTGTTTCATTTCCTTCTTGTGTGTGTGTTGTGTGTTTCCTTTCATTATTCTTGATGTTTGTGTGTTTCCTTCTTTTCTCTCGTCCTCTCTTCTTGTAAGTTGTATATGAATCTGGAGGGCCCATTGGATAAGACATTGGTCAACGGATCATATGGTATAAGTTGATATTTTATATTATCCATGTCATGTCTTTGATGCATTCATTCCATGTCATGTCCCCAAGCTAGAGCCATTTGTTGTCATGAAAATGTACAACAAGGAAATTGACAATTTCCAAGAATGACAATGACACCCCTTTAGCAAAGTTTTCATGTTTTATCATTCCGATGCACCCAAGGTTTTTCCAGTTAGTCTAGTAACCTCCCAATTGTTGTTAATTAATTCCCCTAAGTGATTTAGGAAACTAAAATTAACCCCCTAGGTAAGTTTAGGAGTTAATATAAAAAAAATTATCTCTGGGTAGTGTTGGGAAGGGCTGTTATTGGCATTCCCAAGACTGGAGAAATCCCTTGGAGTGGAACGAAGGATTTAAAACCAACATGGAGGTGAATTGAAGGCATAGGAACACCATGGAAGTGATTTTGGAAGATTAAGGAAATATTTGAGGAGTTTGGAACAGTTTGATAAAAATCAGGGTTCATAGGCCTAAGAGTTCAGAAGCCAAAAAATTGTTGAGATTCTGAAGGTGATTCTAGGATATCTAGATGAAGTTATGAGAAAAATTAAACATCATTATAAAGGTAATTCAAATACTTACAATATGGTGAAATTATTTTTTTCACCACACTTTGTCACAATGGTTTTGGAAGCCATTTTCCTCATATATAGGTGGAGTAGTAGATAAACAATCCAATTTTTAAGGGATAAAATGGACAAATAAAGACTTGAAACCCCCACCATTAGATTCCTAAGTCCATTTATAGTCACTATAATATAAAATTTCATCAAACAAGTCCATCAGGAGCTCAAGATATTGTTATCATAAGTTGTCCTCAAGGTTCGGGAGTTAGTGAAATTTTCAGCTCCAAGAGCTTGACAGGATTTTGTGTCCCTCATGTCCCACATGTTCAGGGAAATCAAGGTTTGGAAAATGTACCCAGACCTCATGAATCCCCATGGACCCACATATGACCTCCAAGATTGTCATTTTAGCCTCCAGGTGCTTGCGGCAGTTCAAAGCCTTCATTGTTGGATTACTACCATGTGTCATCACCTGGAGTGCCATGGAATTTTATGTACCTCATGTCCCTTTGAGGTGTGGTACATAAAACATATAAACTAATTTCAAGCCCCTAGGTGCTTGTCGAGCGTTCATTCCCTATTGTCAAATCTCCACCATGTGTCGTTGCCTTTCTCACCATGGAATTTTATGTCCCTCACATCCCTTTGAGATGAGGGAAATCAAGGACATGAACATGTGCCTCATCTCTTCTCAGTTTTAATTTTCCAATTTTAAAAATCCCTCCTGCTTATAAATTCTAACACCTAACAACTCCATGCACAACTTGCTCTATAACTTTCTCTACAACTTGTCACCACCACTCCACCATTGCAAAAAATCAAACTGGCTTCACCATGGAAAATAAATCCTTAATTCCATGAAAAGAGGTAGGTACCCTAAGAATTATTTATCAAATGAAGAATGAAGAAGTTAGAATTTTGAAAATCTTCTTTGTCATGAAACCGAAAAATTAAAGAGATCTTACAAACTGGTGCACAGATTGCCAAACCATATGTTGCTGAGTTTATCTCTCTTGAAGGCCATGAAAAAATCATGTTCAAACCTCCCATTCATAGCAAGGAATTCTCGTAGAAAATAAATTTCACTTCCGGCTCCATGAAGAAAAAATCTCAATTTCTCGTCAAACTGATAACTGGATCAAAGAGAAATTTCACCAATTAGAGAAGAAGAAAAAACCTATCATAATGGAGTTTATTTCATTGAAAATAGAGACAAAAACAAGACCTAAATTTTTTTAGCTTCATTAATGGCCACCATGACATAGTAGTGGAAAAAATCAGAGAGCTACCTCTCCACTTCTCAAGGTTCTAGTAGGTGAAATCATGTAAATATTGGAGGGAATGATCGTTGAAATATCTAGTTTCGCGTGAACTAGTTTTTGCACCATGAAGTCCATATTTTTTAGGGATACAGAGGAATGAGTTTTTATCAGAGTTCTACCCTATCACATGAATAACATTTGCCAAAAAGGAAGAGATATACATCTTCACTTCTCAGGGTTTTAGTGGGTGAAATGATGCAAAAATTGGAGGGAATGATTGTTGAAAAATCTAGTTTCACGTAAACTAGTTTTTATGCCATGAAGTTCCTATATTTTATCGATATGGAGGGATTATTTTTTTTAGTATTCTTCTCCCGCTGATGAGAATCTGATTTTCCCACTTTTTCAGATGAAGGAATTACTCAAAATGCAAAACATGGAACCCCAGAATTTCAAGACCTGTTTTGTTGAAATCTAACATCTTTGGTGCGCTTACTGAAACTAGAATGCCCACCTACATAGGGGTTTTTTACTTCAGGTAAGCCACCATTTGAATATTTTATGAAGAAGGTGGTGAATAAAGAGGGAGTATTGCAGGAAAATTCATCAAAAAGGTCATCTCAACTCGCAATTCACACTTACTAAAAATAGTAAGTGGTTCCACAAGCCCCTGATAGAAATAGGCAGTTGGTCTAAAAGGCAAGAGGAGCATAGTAAGAAGAAATGGATCATGCTACAATAGCTAGTTGAGGTTGGGAAAAGATAACTATCACACTTACTACAAATAGTATGTTACACTCAAAGAGTAGTTTTTGTATAATGGGATGTATAAGGATAATCATTCAGAGGGACATCATTGTTTGGGATCATCATAGGAATTTTTCATAGGGCATCTAAGATCCATTTTAGTTCATTCATCTTGGAAATAATTAATGAGATAATTTGAAGGATTTTCTTAGCATGCGAAGAGTTTGAAGATTCAGAGTTTCACTACATTTGGAGGTTTCCATCAACAAGGATCAAAGGACTTCATCGGGAATGACATCTCCTCCTCTCCTTCTCTCTCTCTTCCTCTCTCTTCTCAATGTTCTAATTTTGCATTGGGGTTGCACTTATTCATATGTATTAATATTCCAAATGTAATAAGTCACCTTTATGTTATAAAAAGGGACTTAAAAGCTTCCTAAGAAGTTGAAAAGTTTAAAATTGTGTGAGGACATATGAAAAGGCATTGGGGGATAGATGATGAGTCACCTCTCATTCTATAAATTGTAAATCCATTCCCTTTTCAAAGGTTTGGTGGCTGATTTTGTAAACTAAAGAGTGCATTGAGAGAACAAAGGAGATAGCCAAATTCTTCCATTCCCCCTCATTATCAAATTTCCTTCATTTCCCCACTATATACAACTTTGGTTTGAGCAATAAAGACAAAAATAAGAAGTTTCAATATTTATTTGAATAAGGGATTTCTTGATACTTTGTGCTCATCAAATTTCATTCGGTCTTATTGTTATTTACAAATTTGTTTCTTCTCATAAATGCATGTGTTGAAATTTCTAACTAGTGTGTGTGCTGGAATTTTATTTTCTACCGACAACATTAGTTCTCATATCTCATTTCTCACTCCCCTTTCCCGCTTTATAGACAAAGTCCTCTCTAGCAAGAAATTTCTAGATTTTCCGCAGGGTCAATGGAGTGACCTTGTTTAATTCCCAGCCACAAGGCCACCAAGAAAATACACCTTTTTAGTTGTGCATGCATGTATGGAAGCTAAATTGGTAAAGTAGAGGGACTTAGACTCCAAGATCATTGGCCAAAAATCCACCACTTTATTCCTAACAAATTTTCTCGCCAACACATATTTTTTAGGGCCCAAGGAGGAGGATAATTTCATGCATACTGGTTTTAGTGGAGCTGGTACTAGTGGTGCACATGATAATGTCACTCTATTGGATGACATTTTTCAGTGATACATATGGATTACAGTCATCAAAATCACCTTTGCATGTATTTGTTATGTTTTATTGTGTTACAAAAATATCGGATAACTTAGTTTACTTATTTATGTTAAATTTTTGAAATAATTGTATTCGTACATGTATGCATGTATATTACAGTGCAAGGGAGGGGTGTCATCATCCCAACCATAAGCTGTGAGCACGATACCTACACATAAATTCATAGAGTTAATTTAGAATGTTAATTGTGTAAAATTTTCATGTATGAAAAAATATATAAATTTTGAACTCAAGTCTATGTATGTTATTGTATGTTCAACTAACTTGATGTGATATATGTTTGATAAAGTTGATGAATTCACTAGACACCCCACCATCTCTTCGAAAAGTAGATAAAGGTGTTGTCGTTGCGATTTCATCTACACAACTCACCGAGGTATTCAAACAACATGCATTTTTATTAAATTTCTCGTGTAATTCATATTATGTTAAATTACATGTTAATAATGTACTTCATTGTATATATGTAGGAGTTACCTACGACAGGTAGCATCCTTGTTAATTTGATTCAAAAGCATGACGCGGTAAAAAATAGTTTTATATTTAAAAAATTAGTTAAAATATTGTCATTACACATACATATACTTAGTTGGTGTAATTGTTTTGACTTGAATTCAATAAACTTATTGTTAACATAGATCTATTTTGGATAATTTTTATGTTTTATTTTGTGATATTATATGTCTGTAGGGGATTTCAACCCCTTCTATTTTGACTTCAAGGGCACGGACTCCTCGATTTCATCATTTTGATACCCTCGTTCGTGTTCTAGGAGCTTCCGATGACTCATTTGAGCATGAGATGCATATTCAACATGACCAAAAACTTGTGTTAAGTGTGTATATTTATGTAAATTCTTTCATTAAAATGGTCTTAAATAAATGTTGAAAGAATATATACAATAATTGTTGACAAAAATAATTTTTTTGTATTTACAGGTTCAACTACATGCAAGTTTTTAGCGGAAAAGCACTTGTAGAATGGGCATGGATGATCTAAAGTCATCTCACATATCTCCATCTTTGTCTAAGGGATGGCCTTCTTCGAGAAAGGCCAAGAGAGGGATTGATTTTGATGATTAGGATATGTGTGTGTGTGTGTGTGTGTGTGTGTGTGTGTGTGTGTGTGTGTGTGTGTGTGTCTTACATGACATTTTTTTATATGTATATGTGCATGACATTGTTTGTATGCCTATATGGAATTTGAACTTGATATTATATGACATATTCATGCATTTTTATAGTTATTGTGCATGTTAATACTATTTGGAACTCGATATTTTTGTATAAGACATTACATTTATGAGATTATTTTTGTATGAAACTAATATTATGTGCACTTGACAATATTTAAGACATTATGGATTATTTTTTCTTTTATTTGTGATGTATGTACTAGCTTTTTCAATCTATAACATGCATTAAACTTTGTAAATCAATATTTATGTAATGTATGTATATAAAGAGTTACCTAATATGAGTAATTATTCATTCAATTTATCAATGTGTAATGCGTATTTACCTTACCTGAGCTTCTTCTTTATCATGGTCTCTTTTTACTGGTTCCTATCTTATAGTGCACCTACTGCATTCTTCAATGCTTCTTAGTCTTCTCCCCTATTAAAAAACTTATTAACAACTAAAAATAAAATGGTGAGCTCAATAAATTGTGGAGGTCGGGAACCTGTGTCACAAGGTGTCAAACATGTGGTTTTTTTTAGGATTCCAATGGGTCATCCTGGATTCCATAATACCATACATGGAAATATGAGAAATGTGAAATTTGTTTTAGAAAGGAAAAGAGAGTGAGAGTGAGAGTGAGATTGTGTGTGTGTGTGTGCGAGAGAGAGAGAGAGAGAGAGAGAGAGAGAGAGAGAGAGAACATCAAATGGAGAGAGAGTGAAAGGTTGTCCAATCCATCATTTTATGAATGGTAGCTCATGGCACGAAACTGATTATGCCAACACATCTAGATGGTTAGGTAAAATATTTTAGAGGTTTCATTTCCGTGCGGGATGATGTTTTTTTTTCTGGGTTACTTCGTCCGAGCATAGTTCTTTAGGATCCCTGAGACCAAAAAGAGGATATAACTTCATCATGTGATATCTTGGACTTTATGTCACCTAGAAATGTCCTGTTAGATCATAAACCTCCGTGAAGGTACCATATACATAATCCTATCTCAGTTTTTCCCATCTCGATTCGGTGCTCTCGCTGTCCTATTATTTGTAAAAGTGCCAAATACTATAGTTTGAGTTAGTGTAAGGCTGTGAAACGAAATATTTTGCAAACAGTAGCTCATGAGACCAAACTGACTGTGCCAACGTGTCTAGATGGGCTGGTGAATTATAGTGGAGGATTCATTTCAATGCGGTATTGTGTCATTGCTTCTATGCTACTTCATCCAAGCAAAGTTCCTTAAGAGCCTTGAGACCAAAAAATTGCATAAGTTCTCTGGGTGATTTCTCAGACTCTGTGTCACCTAGAGACATCTCGTTAGATCCTACACCTCCATGTAGGGACCCTTTATAAAATTATATCTCAATTTTTTCCATATTTATTTGGTGCTCTCGTTGTCCTATTGTTTGCAAACGTGCCAAATAATGTAGTTTGAGTCATTGTAAGGCTGCAAAATGCTATATTTTGCAAACAAGTGCTCATGGAACCAAACCGATTATGTACACTCATTGGAATGGCCTAGTTAACACTTGGAGAGGCATCATTTTTCTTCCATACACTTCTAGTGCTTTCATGTTACCTCATCTGGGTGTAGTCTCTTACGAGAGATGAGACCAAAAAATTATATAGCTTCACTGAGTGATATCTTGGACTCCATGGCACCTAGAGACGTCTCATCAGATCCTACACCACTATATAAGGACCTTATAGAAAATTCTATCTCTATTTTTTTTATCTCGGTTTTGTGCTCTCACTATCCTATTGTTTGCAAATGCACCAAATAGTGTAGTTTGAGTTAGTGTAAGGTGGTCAAATGTAATATTTTACAAACAGTAGCTTGTGGGACTGAACCTACTGCACCAAAACGTCTATCTATCTTGGTGAATGCTATTGGAGGATTCATTTTTGTGTGGGATGGTGTCATTCTTCTAGGATACTTCATCTAGGCATAGTCCCTTAAGAGCCCTGAGACCAAAAATGGTTATAACCCTATCGGGTGATATCTCAGACTCCATGACACTTAGACATGTCTTAATAAATTCCACACCTATGTATAGGCACCCTATATGAAATAATATATTTGTTTGTTCCATCTCGATTCGGTGCTCTCCACATCTTATTGTTCGTAAATGCGTCAAATAGTGTAGTTTAAGTAAGTGTAAGGTTTTCAACCACAATATTTTGCAAACAATAGCTCGTGGGACCAAAATGACTATGCCAACATATCTGTATGGCCTGGTGAACACTAGTGGATGCTTCATTTTGGGGTGGGATGGTGTCATTGCTTCCAGGCTAATTCATCTAGGCATAGTCCCTTAAGAGCCCTCATACAAAAAAATGATATAACTTTGTCAGGTGATATCTCAGACTTCATGGCACCTAGAGAAATATTGTCAAATCCTACACCTCCACATAGGAAATCCCTAAAAAATACTATCTCACTGTTGTCCATATCTATTTGGTGCTCTCGTTATCCTATTATTTGCAAACGTGAAAAATAATGTAGTTTGAGCTAGTGTAAGGTTATCAAATGCAATAATTTTTAAGCAGTACCTTGTGGGACTTAAAGGAATATGAAAAAATGTCTGGATGGCCTATTGAATGCTATCAGATGCTTCATTTTGGTGTGGGATGGTGTCATTGCTTCCAGGCTACTTCGTCTAGGTGTAGTCTCTTAAGAGCCCTGAGACCAAATAAGGCTATAACTTCTCGTGGTGATATCTTAGACTCCATGACACCTAGAGATCTCTCATTAGATCCTAAACCTCCATATAGAGACCCTATAAAAAAATCCTATCTTAGTTTTTTCCATATCAATTCGGTGCTCTAGTTGTCTTATTGTTTATAAACACACCAAATATTGTAGTTTGATTTAGTGTAAGGGTGTCAAACACCATATTTTACATACGATAGCTCGTGGGACCAAACCGAATGCACAAATACATCTGGATGGCTTGGTTAACACTAGTGGAGGATTTTTTGGTGTAGGATGGTGTCATTGCTTCCAGGCTACTTCATCTAGGCGTAGTCTCTTAAGAGCTCTGAGACTAAAAATGGCTATAACTTTGTCGGGTGATATCTCAGACTTCGTATCACCTAGATATGTCACATTATATCCTACACCTTTGAATAGGGAACCTCTAAAAAAATCTATATTGGTTGTTTCCATCTCGATTTGGTTCTCTCACTATCCTATTGTTTGTAAATGTGTTAAATACTGCAGTTTGAGTAAGTGTAAGGTTGTCGGATGCTATTTTTTACAAATGAAAGGTCATGGGACTGAACCAACTATGGACACATATCGAGATGGCCTGGAAAAAAATTTAGGATCCATATTTTTTGTTCGATATGTTCCTGATGCTTCCGGGATACCTCGTTTGAGTGTAGTCCCTTAAGAGCCTTGAGACCAAAAAATGCTATAAATTTGTCAGAAGATATCTCAGACTCTGTGACACCTAGAGATATCTTATCAGATCCTACACATTTATGTAGGGACCATAAAAAATATCTTGTCTCAGTTATTTCCATCTCAATTTGGTGCTCTCGTTGTCCTATTGTTTGCAAACAAGCCAAATAATGTAGTTTGAGTCAGTATAAGGTTGCCAAATCCAATATTCTTCAAATAGTAGGTCATGGGACAAAACTAATTGCACCAACATGTGTAGATGGCATGGTGAATACTATTAGAGGATTCATTTTAGTGTGGGATGGTTTCGTTGCTTCCATGATACTTCATCTAGGCGTAGTCCCTTAAGATCCCTGAGACTAAAATATTGTATAAGTTCATCGAGTGATTTCTCAGACTCTGTAGCACCTAGAGACATCTCGTCAGATCTTACAAATCCATGTGTGGACCCTTTAAAAAATGATATCTCATTTTTTTCCATCTCGATTTGGTTCTCTTGTTTTCCTATTGTTTACAAACACACCAAATATTGTAGTTTGAGTCAGTGTAAGGCTGTTAGATGCTATATTTTGCAAATGAAAGCTCATGGGACCAAATCAAATGGGCACATGTGTTTGTATGCCCTATTAAATTCTTAGGGAGGTTTTTTTTGGTTCCCTATGCTTCAGGTGCTTCTGGTTACCTCATCAAGGTGTAGTCCCTTAAGAGCCCTGAGACTGAAAAATGATATAACTTAAGAGCCTTGAGACCACTGTACTCTGTAGCATATATCCACTTGTATGAGGTTTTGTAGGAGAGGTATTCATAATTATAGGAGGATTTAAGGAGATTCCTCCACTGGGCCACTATAATAATTGTATTCTCATGATTAAACTTGATGATGATTTTGTAATCTGAAAAACATACTTATCGTAATAATGGGAAACAAATCAAACTAGTAACAATTAATCATCAATAATTAAATTGGTGGCAAGAAAATCGCTTCAAGAAAGGTTAGGGGAAATTAACTCGTCATTTTCTTCATGCTTTCAAAGGTCCAAAATGTCAATTCACCCCAATTTTGGCAAATATGGAGAACCTGGAAAGCCGAATTGCTTTGCTAAAACTAGCCTTTCTATTACATTCTGATAAAAAAAAGTTCCCAAGAGATGAAGGAGGTTTTAATCTTATCACACAAGTATGGAGAGATATCTCTCATAATACTAGAAAGGCTACCTATGATGCCATGAGAAAAAAAAACAAGGGCACAACCCCACCTTCCATCAACTGAATTCCACAGGCAGTGCCATCAATATAATTGGGGATAATTCTTCAAGTGTAGATTCCTTTCCTGACCATAACCAGAACCAAAACCAGAAATATAAACAAGACTAAGGACATGACCTAGACTAGGACCTAGAATAACAATTTGATAGAATTTGTAATGTTCAATTATATTTTCCAAGATGCATTACTCCAATGTTTGAGTATGTTTCTCTAGATCTAATGAAATGCTGATTTAGACACTCATTGATTCCTAAATGTCCAATCCTACCACAGACCCTAGTAGTCTGCGATCCTTGGATATAGGTAGACACTGTTTCTTGGCATCTATTTATAATGATAGAGATATATTTAAATTCATGTCATGACCTCTAAATCTATATGCATTTCATGTTTGGAAATCCAATCATACCATTCACTAGTCTTGATGACTACCCCTACATTTTTGAAGGTTCTTTTGAAAGAATTCATGGGTTTATCATAAAAGGAATTATCAATTTATGGAAGGTTACTAAGCCGTAGGCTAGTTGATTCCCATTTAGAACTAAACAAGAAAGATTTAATAGGTGATTGATAACCCCTTTATGTTCTTATTTGTTCCCCAGTTGTTATGCTTATTTTTTATAAGAATACTCAATGATGGTTCTAAGCATGAGTAGTATGGAAGTTACGAGTTCTAGTTACTACGTAGCAATGCCAAAGCTTTAATTTTCAAGGTACAATGATTATGTTGATAGGAAGTAGGAAGCCATATTAGTCTTGTTCATTGCTAGTACTAATTACCCATGAATTCTAATTCTCCATCTTTCATTTGAAAGGAGAGCTCTTACATATTAGTTTTGTGCTCATCTTCCATGTCATACTAAATAACTGATTTAATAGGGGAACTTCCCTATTCATTGTCCTATTGTGTGTAAAAGCACCAAATAGTGTAGTTTGATTCATTGTAAGGTTGCCTAATGTAATATTTTACAAACAGAAACTTGTGGAACCTAATCGAATGTGCACACATATCGAGATGTCCTAGTAAACACTTGGGGAGGTGTCATTTTGGTTCCCTGCACTCCTAGTGCTTCTGTGTTACTTCATACTGGCGTAGTATATTAAGATCCTTGAAACCAAAAAAGGCTATAACTATATCAGGTGTTATCTCAAACTATATGGCATCTATAGAGGTCCCGTCAGGTTCTAAACCTCCACACTAGTACCCTCTACAAAATCCCATCTCATTTTTGTTCATCTTGATTTAGTCCTCTCACTATCTTATTGTTTGCAAAAGCATTGAATAGTCCAGTCTGAGTCACTTTAAGGTTTTCCATTGCCAATCATGTGTATAATTTATGTGGTTCATACAATATAGGTGGTGAAATGAGAACTTCTATTTATTTTTCCTTTCTAATATTTAATTTCCCTTAGCTTTACTTGGCTTGGAGAATAATAAATTATCTACTTATAGTGCCAACCATGTTAAGGTGGAATAATTTTTTGCACCACTAACCTACATAAACATGTTAATAATAAATTAAATAGAATTTTAAATCCTATAGAATTTAAGAAAAATCATAAAAGTAAATATTCAAATTAAATTCATGAAGAACATACCTTTGTAAATTCAATCCAATGAACAACAAGGATCAACTCTACTCTTGATAGTAGGAAGAATTTCTTCATGATTTGATTTACGAACCTTCCAAATATTTTTGATTAATGGCCTACCTCGATATTTGATTAATTTCATACTTGTTGCAAGAACCAAATGTGAATAGTTAACTATCTTTCGATGTACTTCATAGTCTTCAAATAACCAAGTATTTAATTTTTTTTATAGTATATCATCAAAGTCAAGTTCTAGTGACTACCACTAACCCAGTGGGTTATTCAAGGCCTTAACCATCAATGACTATCGAAGTAAATTTTTTTCCTCCTTACACAATGAGACAAGAAGTATTTTGTTATCTCTTCATTAAATTATGTCACAATAACTGCAAAAACATGTCATACATAACAAAGTAAAACTCAAGTCAAATTTAAAATACATTAAGAGTTAATCATTTATTAATTTATAAATATAAAAAATGACATAAATATCTACCTTGTTGTACTAAATCAAAGACTTGGTCTAAGTCAGGTGATGTTGTCATATGATCTGAAGACACTGCAAGTTGTAATGCTCATGGAACAAGATATGTGTTAATTAGAACTTTAATTTTTCAAGTTCATTCATCCACCCAATGCTATGAGTCAAATTCATTCCATGAAAAATCAATGCATAATATGCAAAAACATGTCATGCACCTAGTATAGATAGTCTAAGCATTTGCAACAGAATGAGTGCATATCACTTGATCTTGAAACTGTCTTACAATATTTGTTATATGTCAAATTTTGTTCATATATCAACCAAAAATATATACGAATAATTGATAGCTATTGAGTTTCATGGCCCATGTTCTTGACACACTAATCAACAATTATTTTTGCATCTGTAAATTTAGCACCATCCTTGAACTTTAACTCTTCTCTTGCAAGTGCTCTTTTCACACATGCTCCTACACCATCGAATTCTCTTGTTCCATGTCCTACCTTAGTAAAACTCAAGATATGTTATACACATGTTTTTTTGTGCATCCTTCTTAGTGAATAAAACATCTATGCATTATTGAATTGTGATGTGTAGTTGTTTGACCAAATGTAATGTTGATTGAAAATAATGCTCCTCTCATTCGTGTTTGCATAAAGCACCTAGAAACACCCTCACACATATTTTGTAGAATGTGTCCAATCATCACTAATGTACAAATGATACTCTCTTAATATTTTTTGATCTTCTAAGTTCTTTCTTAAGAGTTCTTGAATACTATATGCATGAAAATAGCAACTTTCACTAAGTTATAGTATTGAGACGGAACCTCCATTTGTAGCTATAATGTGTAATTCTGTTCAAAGTCAACTACTAAAACAATAGTACTAAGTGGGAATGTTTCCTTTCTTAACTTGAATTTTTCATCAAACCATCAAGCTTTGTGTGTGCCTTGCATACTCATAAAAAATTTCCTCTCTGAATTTGTCCTTATATTCTAATACAAGTAATTATTTTGTAACAAGGTTACACCTCTTATATTCATTTCCATCTTTTATTTGATATGTCATTGATTTATATTTTTTGAAACCAGCTAATTATTTTTGTATTGAATTTGTATTCTCCTCATGGATATAAATTTTCAATTTTGGCAAGCCACCACATACATTGCATGTTCCATCAAAACATGTTTTGTTATAAAAAATTATCCAGTTTATTTTTCACAAAATATCATAGGAATAAATAAACTTACATATTTTGGTGGGAAATTTAATCCACACTCCTACAACATGATGTTAATATGAAAAACACAACGTATTTAACAAAAATCATTATAATACATTAAAAATTCAACATTATGCCTACAACAACAAGTTGTATGTGACTGATTGATTTTCACGTAAAATGGCTTGTTCATTTTAAATAATATTTGACAAATGTTAATTTATGGATTTTCATTCTTAAACTTAGAGAACATTTGTCTTTGAGTCATATCAAAGAAATGTTTTGCACATGATTCACAATTACAAGAACCTATTCTTGTTTTTATTGTATCTCTTCTATTTTGTGGCACCCTTGTGTTCTCATTCCAATACTTTACAGGTAATTATTTTAGAATATCAAACATATTCTTTTCTTTCCATGGGAGTCTCCTAGAGAATGCTTAATAGTCAGTGTTATGGATTGAATCAATAATTTTGCATCTCCCTATCGTTTTCGCTAGTTTTTTATGCTTAGCTTCAATGCTCTACTTATTTTTATAATCAAGTGTTTATTAAACATTTTATCACTTTATAATTAGTAAGTGCATGCCATGTAGAATTAATATCTTTGGTGTGTTTGTTGACACCTACTTAGTATGCTTTATGTATATTTTCAATAGTTGATGCATTTAGATCAACAACATTAGATGTTCTTAACCGCAGAGTCTTCATTGTAGGTCTCATCTTAATTAATTCCATCAATGTAACAAATAATTTACATTTTTGTGTGTCATTTAAATTCTCAAAGTAATTATCTGAAACTCCACTAGATTTTCTTCTTGCATTTCTTCCTGGATACATTTTCTTAGGCATTGGTTTTATAATGTTTTCATCAATTTGAATTAAGTGAATTGGTTTTCTTCACAAAATGGAGTTCTTGGAGATGTTCTTATAGATGAAGATTCATTAAGAACGTTACTTTCTTGATTTAGTGTTTCCATACAAATTTAAGGATTAACATTTCGATTCTCAGGTAAAGGTTCAACATTTGGATTCATATAAATTTCTTCTTCCATACCAACATTATCATTCAATTCAATATCAATATTCATTGAAAAATCATTATTCTATACATTTTCATTATGTATCTCATCCTTATTTTCTAAAACATTAGCTACATTCGATATAACAAATGTAACTTTCCCTGCACGAAGTTTTTGCATTCTCTTTACTTTTTTTATCCTCATCTCTTCCAATTTCTATGGTATCTTGTTTTTGACTTTCCTCTTGTCCTTAGCTCGATTTTTGTTTCCCATGATTACAAAAATTCAACTAGTGGGTAGGGTACATGATGAACTACTCAAAAATCATGTATGAATGTATAGGAATATGCAGACCAGACAAAAAAGAGGCAGAAATCCTATGAAAGAGATGAAAGGGACTTTGGGGGGCCAAAACATATAAAGAAATCATAATGTGTATGTGTTATAATCCGTAGATGTTATTATTTTTCCCTATTTCCATGTTATGCCTCTAGGATTAGATCCGGTCTGGATCCCCAAGTCTGAGGCATGGACCTGCACAAACACAAAAAACAACTTGTTTTTGCAGGAAAATGCAAAAATGCCACTTCTTCCATGATAAATCAACATAAAACGATTGGTTTTTTTTTTTAAAGTATATCACGATGTAGAGTAGAGTTTCTTCTTTCTAAAAATATAATTTTTCAAATTTTTTGACAAATATAAGTTTTCCATATTATTTATTTTCTAAATATGCCTTTTTATAGCTATTTTTTGAAGTTTAAACATGTCTATCTTTTGTCCTGTATCTTTTTTTGACTCATTGAAATTGAATAAAAAAATTTAGGCACAAACTAGGACTAATTCGATACATCTTAAAAAAACTAAATTTTGATATTTTTGAGGTAGTTAGGGGGGCACGATTGGAGCACCATTATTTAAAAAAAAAATTGTAATAGAAAAATCATAAAAAAATATACTCTCTATAAAAATTTAAAAAATATTCTAACATAAACTAGATACTCCTAACTATCTTTCTACCAAAGGATTTTCAAAAATACTAAATGGTGCTAAAAGAATATTGGGGGGCACGAAAGTCACTCTATTATATTTTTTTAACAAAAATAGGAGAACCTATTGGTATTTTAGTTATTTGACCCACTTAAATATATATGTTTTCAATCAAATTTAGTATCTTAGAAATTAGACTAAAAATGCTACAATTCATGTTTAGAAAACATCTTGCAATTTTGAGTGTAACTATTTCAAAAGACTCGTACAAGTTGAATTTTTTTTTTTTCCAGAGAAATGTGTCCACTTAAGACCCTCTTTTGGCCCCACAACTTGGTGCAATTACCCACTTTCATTAGTGCCTAACTATAAAATTACGAGGAGTTAAGCATTTTCCTCCTCAAATGTCTCATTGCATGCCACATATGAATTTGAAATGTTGCATATTTAAAATGAGAATAACTAATGTTCCACTATCACCAAGTAGATGAATTTATCAACCAACTTAAAGTAATGGTGATTAATTGAATTACTTCAGTCATACACTTAATTTTATTACTTGATTACATTCATAAGCAGTCAAAGAAAGAGAGGAGAAGAAGAAGAATAAGAAGAAGGAGAAGAAAATATTCCAATTGAAGAAATTAATTCTTATTTTCCCCTCTTTTTTTGAAGAATAAATATTCTCATACTACATTAAATTTGGTGACATTGCTTCCTGGAACTGTTCATTTCACGCTGGAAGTGTTTTTTTTCTTTTTTTCCTAGATACCCTTTCTAACATTAGATTTTTTAGATCCCATGATGTAGAGGATTCATATATATTTCTCTAAAGTCCAAGATATCAAAAAATAGAGAACCAGAGACAAAGTAATGGCAAATTAGGTTTTGACCTCCCATTACTACTTTCCAGTGTATTGTGGATTTTAGAAATTACTTTAGTTATTACTTTAATGAAGTAAAAATTTGTTGAAAAAATGATTATGATTGGGAGTATTTTTACCATTTTCACTAAATACCTAATACATATATGATTTCCATGAATCCATGGTTTAGAGGATGTTGAGATTTTTCTGAAAATCCAAGATCTTGAAAAACATAGCACCAGAGCAAAAGTTATGGTCAAAATCAGTTGTCAAAATTTCCTTATTTGCATGAATTCAATCCCCCATTACTTATTACTTGCAAAAGTAAATAAATTTCTCTTCTTTGCAGGATTTCAACCTCCCATTACTTATTACTTGTAAAAGTAAAGCAATTTCTCTTTGTATTGTGGGATTTTACAACTACTTTACTTAGCTACTTTATGAACTAAAGTAACTCCATTTTCTTACATTACTCTCATATTTTTTCTTCATTTTGGGATTTTGCAACTGCTTTACTTAGTTACTTTATGAAGTAAAGTAACTCCATTTTTTTGCATTATTCTATTTTTTTTCTTCTTTGCGGGTTTTTGCAACTTCTTTACTTAGTTACTTTATGAAGTAAAGTAATTTCTTTTTTATGCATTAATCTATTCTTTTTTATTCTTTGTGGGTTCTTGCAACTACTTTACTTAGTTACTTTATAAAGTAAATTCACTCCATTTTTCCACATTACTCTCTTGTTTTCCCTTCTTTGTGGGTTCTTGCAACTACTTTACTTAGTTACTTTTAGAAGTAAAGTAACTCCATGGTAATGAAAAGAATGAAATAAAAAAAAATAGTATCATTGCATAATTACTTTAAGGAGTAAAGCAACTATAAAAACCCGTCAGATATGAAGTAGAGAAAATAGGGTTTTATAGGACGACTTACAACAACTTTGAAGTAATTTGAGAAACCCGATTACTTAAAAGAGTAAGCACTTAACTTTTTAGGAACTTCAAGAAATTTTGGGGAAATGGATGTTCCTCCAACTTTATCCAGGTAACCTCTTACAACCTTCTAAAGAAATCTTGAGTAAATCTGATAAATTTAAAATGGGTATCCCAATATTTCTAAATGAAATCTTTGGGGACACAAACTTGGAAATTGAAAAAAATATCAACAAAAAAAATAACACGAAGCTAGGTAAAGCTTAATGATTGGCTCAAGATTAGAAAAAATGAAAAGATGTATTAAAATATTGACAATGTGAAACTAGATGAAGAAAAATGATTGGCTCAAGCTTCGCAGTAGAATTTTTTTTAGAAAACGAAAAGATTGAAACAAAAACTTACTCAGTGAAGCCACTTGGAGATTTACGATTGGATTGCGCTTCGCAACAACAAAACTAGAAAAAAAAAAAGTTAATGTTGGGACATACAAACACTCTGAACTAACTGAATCTAAAGAGATATTTTGGATCCACAACCAAAAATAGCTATAACACCTATAAACAACACAAAAATCATAAAATAAACTCACAAACGATGGATTTTAACTTCAAAGACCAAGAACAGGTTACAAAAATGCATATCTAAGCACCCAAAATGCTCAAATAAGATCTAAAAAACCATTTAACTAATATTTCACCAATATTTTAAAAATATTTGAGTGGGAATTGAAATTTTAAACCTGATTAGCTCGAAATTGATAGCAGAGTAACTAGGAATTCACAGTTTCATAAATGAACTTCAAGCTTCTTCACCCTTTCAAATCAAAAACACCTAGATCCATCATGTACATGCTTAACTGCCAAGTCTTATACCATGATAGGATTTCTAAGGATTGTATAATAAACTAAATATAAATCAATAATATAAATTGTGTAAGATTATAGGTTTTGATGAACAGTTAAATTAATGATAGATTTTCCTGATTAGATATTGTAGATTACAAAATGTAATAACATGAGATGAAAGAAAATAAAAGTAAATAAAGGATACTGGAACACTAGATTTATAGTGGGAAAACCCGAAGAAAAAAACCCCACTCAATATATAGAATTGTCTATTATTAAGAATTTTACATAAGTTTTTAACTAGCACTTCCACTTCACTCCAAGTCTTACAGAGATAATTGCATAAATGTTTTTCTTCCATTTGTATAATATTAAACATCTTGATGATGTTTTAAATCTGATACCAATTTGGTACCAATGTATGCATTCATCCAATATTGAGAGGGATCACCATATCAATATAGGGTGGGTGAATCAATTTCTCCGCTTCACTCTTAAATAAGGAAGACCATCATAATAAAGTTTAAAATAATATGAGGTGTAAAGAAGTGGAAGGTATCTCCAATTGACATTGTTACCCCAACAAGTTCATGAATCAATCCCTAGGCCTCATCATTTCCATCATGGAATGCATTTCACTATGTCTATGCCATGATTTTTGTACTCCCAGATGACACTAGTCGTGTTGTGCCACCTTTTCCCCATTTTTCATCTAGATATGCAGCATATTTATGTGTCCTTCACAACCTAGATATCACAATCCACTCATTTTATAGTGCCTCAGCTACCAATGATCTATATAGATCCAAGGGCACAATACTTGGAGGAGCCATTTGTCCTACTCCTTGTGATGTCGTGGGTGTAGCAGTCCTTGACTCTGCCACCAGTATCCATGTGAGATATCAAATATATCTCTATAATCATCTCATTGTATCTTGTATTGATACCTTTGTTAAATGACCAAGTCCCTATCTTGGCATAGGAACATGGCCTCCTTTCATTCCACCTCGCACTCTTGACATTCTTTGTCAATATCTGTGAGGGATAAATCAAGCTCTACATGTAGGCAAGCTATCTCTATAGAAGCCCCTCCATCATCACCATCATCACCTCTAAGTGCCACATCATCCTCAGCTGACAATTACTCTTCCTCATCAATGCCCTTGCTCCCTTCTACTTCCATCGGATATGCCCATGTGGTAACCATCTATTCTAAATATCTAGATCAAACTTAGACATCATCATCATCATTGTCCCATGGTACTCCCATCTCTTACAAAGAATCAAAAATATTGGGACTCGACAGATATCTCTCCAACTCATCTCACTTATATATAATATACTCTCTGGGCATTGTCTACACTACTCTAAACTTCCATGTTACTATGTTAAACTGGATGACCTCTATCATCTTAGGCATATGCCCTTGTACCCACCTAGTCATTATCATCCCCCATCATATCCACATCCACCCCAAGCCATGCAAGAAAGTCATGATATGGCCACCATCTAACCTTCTCTAAATCAAGATCTACCAATATCTCCCCATACCACTCCGATCCTCTCTCTCTCTCTCCTATCACCATGAGCTTGATTGTTTTTCTATCTCAAGAATCCTATAGTCATCTCAATGTTGTCACCTTCCACCCATGGTATCCCTAGTGGCTTTATCACCACTATATACTCGTATGCCCAATAATGGAGAAGGAATCCTACATCCAATCCTTTCCTCCTCCCATCAGTGTACATTCACAACTCATGATATATCTGCACTACTAATGTTATGCCAAAGGAAAATATTGTCCTATGATCAATAATGTCTATGACCATACCTGTCAATGTTCATGGGAACCTATTACCCTTTGAATCTAGTAGTTCATAAATTGAAATTTCCATCATCACTAAGAATATAAATTGAATTCTAGCCACACCCCGCTCATATTGGGTCTCTATATGAAATTCCCATAATGAGAATGTGATATGTGGTGCATCAGATCCAAATAGCCATTTAAAAAACCCCAATTTTTTATCTGTTGTGATGGGATATATGGGCTCCCTCTATATGGGAAGCCTTAGGATGAAGTATACATCCTCAATTGTGATATTCATCTCACCCATCTAGAGCTAGAATGTGCCTGTACGCACATCCCATCTATCCATGAATGAAATCATAAGCCCAACATCTTACAGAATCTATTTTCCAAAATAAATCCCGTAGTTCTTTTAACAATTTACATCCCCATTCTAGATTTGAGGCTCAATATTATAGGTTATGTACACTCTTCTTTCTTCCCGTGGCATTTTTGAATGGTGTTAGTTCTTTCGCATTCCCTCGTGTGCACTCCCTGCTTCTTCCTTATGATTCCTTTTTGCTTTACCTCCTCCTCACACACCTTGGCATGCTTTTCACCTTCCTTCTCCATTCCTCTAACTTTTCCTGGCACATCCACCTTCCTCCTAGTAGTTTTTGCACCCTTCGTGCACACCCTTGACTTTCCTTCCAAAATTGGTCAAGTCCTTGGAGCATTTTTCCATGCCCTTTTCCTTCCCTCCATCTATAGGTCATTCCTTTGATGCTTGTGTCCTACCCACATACTTCTCCCCTAAAATTATGCTTCTATTTATACTACATGTGTTACTTCTTCATGCCTATCTCTTACTTTATCCTTTTGAGGCTTTGTATTTTGACCACATGTTGCACCTTCCTCTGCACCAGTCACTATGCCATGCGACAACCTATTAGACTTGAGTGTGTTACACGTAACTTATCAAAGTGTGCCATTAGGCCACCGAATCCTTGTAATGAACCATTATGTGACATGTGGAAAAAACAACAAACAAGTGAACAATTGGTTTATCCTTTAGTCAATCAGTGTGTGTCATGTGTCATCTTGTGTCAGAGCAACCTGTAGACTTCAGAACACCATAACGTTTTCTACAAGGATCTTACACACACACTCCCAATCCTATTTGGAAGCTGCTAACGTGGGCTATACTCCAGATCAATAAAATTCATATATTAGCAGGATTTGGTAGGTGAGAAGCATGAAAACATGTTTTTAGCCCATAATATAGAATCCGATCAACTCAACCACCATATTTTATTCAAATCTTATCTCCTTTATTCTTCTACAAGCAAAATCAGACATGGGGAGGCACATTTATGAGCCTTACAGGTGGGTTTCTAGGCATTAATTTTTGGTTGTTGCTAGTTTAAGAAACAAATTTTTGTTTCCATTTTCTTTCTATTCTTCTTCTCCCCTTCTTCTATAAAATGTATGAGCATTTCTCATTTGTTGTTGTTAAATCCTTTGGTTTTCTAAGGACTTCCGTTATTGTGCATTTTAAGTGACAAGCCTATAGATCTTGTATTTTACATGTTGATATTCAGCCTCAAATGCCATTATAATACAATGTGAATTTTTTACAAGTTATAAAATCTCATTTTTGTGGCTATTCTTTGCCTTTACTTGTTTATGTTGTTTCTTCATGCCTCTCCTTTGTGTTGTGTCCTTGTTGTGCTATCTCACATCCCTTGTAGGTTCATTTTCTTATTTTTCGCCAAGAAAATGATTAGGTAGCTGCATTTTGGACTGTGACACACATTCTTATCCTTATCGTGTATATTATCCTTTGTTTTTTCTTAACAAAAAATCTATTCATTTAGACTCTTTCCGGTGCTATCACCTCCCTTAGATTAGTTTTCTTTTTCTGTATATCCTGCTAAGTCTGGTCCCTTGCCATGACCATTTTAGTATTTATTTTTTAGCATTAGGAGTAACATTAGAAAAATAAATAGGTAGAGGAACCAAACTTATTCAAAGGTATATCTCAAGCGCGGAAGGTCCAAAACATGGAGATAGTCTCATTGTTTCCTCAATTACCTAGTTCAACTTGATCTGGGATGGTCACAAGTTTTATCTCTAACAGAATCCACTTGTAATGATAGAATCTGCACAATCTGAATGTAACAATGTGGTCTCACTCAACATCTGTAACATCTCCCCTGATATGATCATATAATGTCAACACTTTGTCTTGTAGATATAATTCTCTCAGTTCTAGAAAACAAGTCAAACATGCAAAAATTACACTCTGCATCATCAACAATATAAAACAACAACATTCTATCCCTAGTTGATGTCGACCAAAGCTGGGTCAATGCCTCTAAGCATGAGGTAAAGTCCTTTTAGGTCTAATTGACAACAACCATACCCATTCACAAATGATCGTCCCTTCCACCAACGCTAAAATTTGAAAAAATGCAAAAAGTTAAACAATTTTTTTGAAAATTCTTTAAAACAAGCTAGGGTTTATGCAATTAACATACTATGAGTCCTCTTTCACTTCCTTGCTACTCCTTCGACCTCCTTTTCTATCAAAATCTCACTCTCTTTTTAGCTCAGAGCTCTTAATCATCACTTTGTTGCATGAAAATGAACCTAATAGGATGGCCCAAAGGCTTATATAGCCCACTGACCCGATCGCTGTCAACCCCATTGAGTTGACATCACTTTATCTCTAATTTCTCTTGACCATTACCAGTCAATGTTGACCTAGCCTTGCCTTTTTAATCATTGTTCCTTGTTTCTCTCTTCGATCAATCCTAAGTTTCAACTTATCTTTTCTTCCACTTTTTCCTTTAGTGGTCTTCATATCAAATCCTTAGTGTGTCCCTTCCAAACTTTGTTATCCATCTCATCTTATATTTTTCAGCATCCATACCTTTTTGTAAATCCCCATGCTCCCTCTTGGGGCACCTTATCTTATCCTTCATCACCTCACCTTTGTGGCTATCTTTGTGTTCCCTCTTGGGGCACCATTATTTTACATATTTTTCCTTCCACCCCATACACATATTTTTGATTTCTCCTATCATCAGGACATCACATTCAACTTTTTCCCACCCCTATCCTTTTTTTCCATGACCCTTGTCACATTTGTTTTTGTATATCTAATGTCTACCTTTGACCCATTGGCCCCACGACATGTACATCCATTTGAGTGGATTCCCTTTGGATCCCCTCTATTTTGTAGTGGTTTTTTCCAACTCAAAGTTCCATAGGACATTAACATAATCTCTATTAAGGAAATACTTTGTTCCCTACTAAAGTGGTTCCAAAGTTACCGCCATATTTTTATTTAATTTTTTAGTTTTTATTTATCCTCGTATGGGATATCTTATCTCATCTTATTTTTTTATCATCCTTTCCATCATTTATCATATCTCTCTTTCAAACTCTTGATCGACTTCCTTTCATGTCGTCAATCCCTAGTTTGAGGGGTAACATCTCATGAATCATCTTTTCAACTCTTCTCATTTTTTTCCCATGGCTTTCCCAACACAAACCAGTCAACAAAAGGGGAAAATGTAGATAATTATTGTTTATATCACTACCTGTCTCTTGATGTTCACTCTCTGTCATATTTTCTACATGCATACATCTATACTAATTTTGAATTCCCTTCTTCCCTCTTAAATTCAATTTATCAAACCTATAATTATTTCCAATCATTATTCATCCCTAATCTTGTTTAGAAAATTATAAACCCTCATTTAATTGATTTCCTCTTCTTAAATATGATGTTTTACCCTTTCTAGGCCACCATTTAATTATTTCACCTCTCCATGGCCTTCATTTTATAATTTTCACCCTCCACCTATTCATTTAATCATCCTAAGAAAATCTAATTCATCCAAACCATTCAAAACCCTAATCTCGCTTCTTATGAGATCCTTGTCTTGAATTCACCACCCTCCCACCACCAAAATGGATGGATCCCTATAATCACTAGTGACCCATCTCAGTCTCTATTGACCCCGTAAATCTACTCCTACCCATTCTTTTCTCAGGATGCAAGTTTGGAGTCTTCAAGCCTTCTTTTGATCTTTCTTTCATTTATTGCTTTATCTGTAATGGATATAACCCTCTTAGAGTTCTCTTGGAGCTCTTGTGTCTATTTTTGGGAGATTTGGAGCCTCTTTTCCTCTCATTCATGCTTGGATCAATTTTTGTAATTTACCACCACTATCACTATCATATCTTGTGCAGGTATAGTTGTCATCAAGAGTCCTCTACCTTAGTCATTCCCAGGCCTTTATTTATTATATATAGGTATTCATTTTAGCCCATCCATTTTTATCCAAGTTTAAATTAGTCCCAGTTTTTATCGACCCTGTTTGTTTTTGGTCGACCTAGAATCCATTTTTGGTCCTTTATTTCATTTAATCCCCTATCATCACCTCATTGTTTCCGAAACCATCCAACCTCTAGATCATGTCATTTTGTCCTTTCTTCCATCTCATATCTTTTCTACCAATCCCTAGTTACCACTGAGTCAGCCTAGTCACCATCGACCTGATATGTACTTAGTACACTTATCTTCATTTTTCTTAATTTTCTTGCATCCTTTCAAAATGATCCAGGTATAGAAAGTTCTGTAGTGCTCTACACTTAGCTCAGATCTAGTTTTATATGTAAATAATCTTCAAATCCAGCTACAGAAGGTCTTGCAAACCTATTTTTCCACATCCTCTTTTCATCATGTCCCAATCACCATTGACCATGCTCTGTAATCTTAGGTCACTACTGACCCACCTATATTGATTTAATTTACATTTATTTAGATCTGATCCGAATTCTTATTTTATGTCTAGCATTTCAATTTTTGTTTCAATTTAGATTCTACAGTTCTTACTACACCCAATTTATCAATATCTAACTTTACTTATATTTATCAAAATCTTGGTTGACATACATCCTAAGAATCTTTCACTTCTCGGGATAGACTTCATCAGGAAACCCACCCATCAATTTACTAATCCATATTCTATAGAGTTCACTATATTTTTAGCTCTTACATCTCGATGTGGAGAAGAATATCTCATTTTTTTCCTATACACATCTTCATCCCATCTCCATGTACCTTAAACCCTTGCATATTTGGAGTTACTAATAGAACTCTTCTTTTTTGTGTGAGGCTCTTTTACTGACCAATGTCTTAACTCACCCTAGCCCTAGTTCTTTTGTTTTATTTTTTTGAGCCCAAATTCAGCTAAGCATGGAGTTTAATGTGGAAGATATGCACATGTCCCTTTAGCACACTCAGGGTTTAATGTGGAGAAAGGAATTTTTTCAAATTTGTGCCCCACCACCCACATGTCTCAAGCATGATAAATTTACCCAGGTGGATTAAAAATTCAAAGATATAGTAAAAATACATAGGGTCTCCATGTGTCTCTCGAGTGCAATTTCATGACGGTGGAAGATTTTACCCAAAAAGAATGAAAGATTCTATAGGAAAATTTAATGCTGATGGTGGAAGATAAAATTCATGACATAGAAATGAGAGACAAATGGGTATTTAAAGGAGTTTTCTGATCTAGATGCAAATGAAGGTGGATAGAAACAGAAATACATCAAAATTGTGAAAGAGGATTTTAGGCTTAATTATTGTATTTGCTAGCCTTAGCAAGGCTCTGTTGTAGAAGAAATTTGTAATCTATGCCACATCGGCCTTATGCATTATTTTCTCTATGAATAAATGGTTATCATTCAATTAATTTTAGCTCTCAATAGTATGCATCCTTCATTCTTTATTACTAGTAGTTTTTAGTTAAATGTTGAATATCTATCATGTTATATGTCCTTGGGTTTTCTATATGCATCTATCAGCTACATATAATTCTGTTTTACACCTTCTCGGCCTTTGTTAATTCAAGATACTATAAAAAATTAAACCATGCTAAATGCTCTTCGACTATTTTAAATTGTTTCTCAAAATCTATCTTTGTGCCTTTTAAAATCAGTCTCAGTGTATCGCCTTAGTTAGTTTCACACTTTTTTTTAATTTTTTCTCTAATCCTTACTTCACACCATAGAGAAGAGCTAGCTTCTATAAAATCTTGAGGTTATCTTAGGGGCCACATACCACATCCTTAAGGTATCCCACGACTCTAATGGCTCACGTGCAAAGATAATCATCAACATTTTTCCTAGTATACCCGGTGGGACACAAAAAACTACACATATGAAGACTCCATCATCTAGAATCTACTGATTTCAGCAGTACTAAATGTTTTCCCCTCTAGTTTATGACATAGATAAGAAAAAAAACAAGAACAAGAGAAGAAGGTGCATTTTAATATCTACAGTTATCCCCACTGACGAATAAAAGAGGTAAAAAGTTTCATATGTCTTCGTCTCCTCCAAACTAGACTCTCTCAACAACTCCATTAGGTAGGCCCTTCTTATAATAAACTAGAATCCTTAGACCTATCTTAATGGCTTACCAACAATCTCATCCTCTAAGAAAATTTGTTTCATGGAATCAAAGGAGTTCACTCATCTTACCAACACCCCCAATGGTTTGGAATCATATTCTAGAAAACACGCTAAAGGCGTTTCCCAAATTCAATGGAGAAGAATTCAAAAATCTAAAGGAACACCTATAGGATGTCACTGAGATATGTGTGGTACATTATATTAGTGAACAAGATGTCACCTTACGATTGCTAGTTACTTCCCTTAAGGGGAAGGCTCTGGATTGGTATTGGTCCCCAACCCCTAAGTCTATCGGCACTTGGGACTAATTGGGAAATGTCTCACTAACTATATTCAACGAGAAATGAGATATACCTTCACTCCTAAAACATATTATCAACATCAAGAAGGGTCCATAAGAACTTATGACTGATTTTAACACTAGATTTCACAAAACATGGTAAAGGATTCATGTTCTAGCAAGGCTTCCTATAGGTATGGCTATTGTTTTTTACTTACAGGATCTGAATTTAGATATTTATTTGATGATTAAATCATTAGGATGGGACTCCTCATCGCAAGCATATGATATTGTGATCCAAGTCAAGAATAATTTAATATATGTTGGTAGGCTTCCCCCAAGAGAACCTTTTTCAATATACCCCTAAATAGCTCTCCTTCTACAAGCACAAGTCCTTAGTTGTACCAAATCCCCTACGTTCATATATAATTACCCATCCTCCCATCCAGTATCCATCGCCACTACACCATCATCATGTTCTTCTCCTGAGATGGAGGAATTCAAAAATATCCTCATAAATTTCTCTAACAAAATAGTAAATCTTTAAAGGAATCACGGTGTTTACCCAAGAAAAAATTATCAAATATATCAGGGTGGTAGGCCTACCTATCCTCCATAACATCAAAACACCTAGAGGCCACCATTTGCATAGTTATCTAACGAAATCATCCCAGTGCTAAAACTACTTATTACCATCCCACCCAATAGCGGAAGGGAAATGGTACCAAGGAAAAATAATTTGGCATAAGACCCCAACCCATGATACTTCCCTTGTAATATTCCTCACATGCCAAGAGACTGTCCCCAAGGAAATTTAAAACTAAAGCCAACCAAAAAAAGAGTAAGGGAATGTTATGATGTTAACACATCAGGACCTTACCAATCCGTGAAAGTCCAAAATGTAGCCCTTGTTACGCAAATTTAAGGGATGTCCCTGGAGCAAGAAGCAGAGATCACACTAGAGCACACACTTTTCTCATGGGTAGAAGGAGAGGAATTCGTATTTACAAACAAGTCATCTTCTTCCAACCTAGTACAATTTAATTAGAACACTCACTTCAAAAAAAGGATGATAGGGGCGGTCATTCCTATCCCAACTATGACTAGTGGGACATAAAAAGAACCTCCAACCATCACAGTCTCAACACCAATGGTTGTAAAATAAGACACAAGAAATGTCTAGAATCAGGTTTACCTACATCCCGTAGTTAAAGGAATGAAACACAAGTCACCATCTAAGACATTATCACTCAGACCGATAAATGTGGTCCAATAACTCAAGAAAGTGCCAGTTAACGCATCCTTGTGGGATCTTCCGGGCATTTAAGAATAAAAGGAGTTTCTCCAAGAAGAACTGAGATCAAATGATGACCCAAAATCTACCAGGAAAGATAAGGAATAAGTAAAACTGATTCGGGCCCCAACATAGGTAGTGTTGTTAAATTATAATGGAGAAGTAAGTAAACAAAGGCCTAACCCCTTTTTTTATTACTCTTATAATATGTAGGAAATTATTGCATAACTCCATGATAGACTTTGGTGCAAGCACTATGGTCATACCCAAAGCAATTGTAGACACCTTGGGAATTAAATATGATCCTGTAAGGAAAGGAGTCATACAATTGGATGGAAAATCAGTCTAAACCATAGGAGATATCAAGGGACTCCCATTGTAACTTTATTCATTTTTGAAAATAACCATTCCATGGGATATAGTAGTAATTGGCATTCCACTAGTCTTTAGGCTATGTCTCTCATGTGCTTTCATGGCCAAGATAGGAGGCTACATATCGCTTGATTGATCCCATCTAATTTTGTGGACCAAGTATGTGTCTAATATGAAGGTATTATCAGAACCCCTTGCCAAGGAACATATAACAAACCACGAGGTATCAGGATTTGAGGCTTCCCACACCATGATCACTATAGAAGAGGAATCATATATTGAGAATGGTAACATATAAATTAGTAGTTATTTAGCCAACCCCCCACTTCCCCCTCCAGGTGATCCCTTCAGGAACTTTTATTCAACTAGTTTGGGCACTTACGTCATCTTTAATGAAGACTCCACAATTCCAAGGGTGGTAAAAGAAGAGGATAGAAGAAAGGCAGTCCCGTCATGGATTATTAGATATGGACCTTGAATTTCAATGGAGATAAAATAGAAAAAGGATCAAGAGCTAGGATATGCTTATTGTCCCCAAGTGGAAAAAATATACTTCAAGCATTTCACTTCAAGTTTGCATGCACCAACAATGAAGCAGAGTATGAAGCCTTGGTAGATGGCTTGGCCATGACATGAAAGGAGGGAATCAAACAATTAAGAGTATTTAGCAACTCGTAGTTGGTGCTGACACAAGTAAGGGACACCTCCGCCACAAAAAATCTAAGAATCAAGTCCTATCCACACATGGTGTGGGATCTCATCGAATATTTCGAAGCCTTTAATATCAAGGTTATTCTTCGAGGCCAAAATATGGAGGATGATAGGATGGCTTTAATTAGGTTAAAATTTCACCCGATCTAGTACCTGATAATGAAAAAAAGTATAATAAAATTGATCATGTGCCCATTTATACTCGATTACTTCAATCATTGGTAGGATTTTAACAATGACCAATAGATTGTAAACTTCCTCCAACAATATGACCAATTTATGAACCAACTTCAACCCAAAATTGAAGAAACTTATGGAGATAAAATTATTTAGTTGAAGATGATCAAACTTCCAAAAGGCTTAATACCACTAGAGATTCTTTTTTATTCTAATGATGTTAGTTCAGATCGAAGGACATTCGCAGTGGTTAAGGAGGATTACATCGAGCTAGACGTGACTAATGGGAAGAAGCTAAAAGTCAGGAGATTATCAGCCAAAGGGAAAGGTAAAGGCTTGTTTCTCTATGCCATAAGTATGACAAAGTGATGGCTTGGACATATGGCAACCTACATGGTTACAACAAGGATATCATCCAACACACCATTGACCTCAAAGAAGGAACCAAGCCTTTACACCAAAATTAGTGGCCCATGAACCCAAAGATAAAATTTGTTATGGCCAACAAATTGAGAAACATTCTAGAGGTGAAAATAATCTTCCCTATCAAGCACACAAAATGGGTTTCTAACCTAGTTATGTTAAGAAAGAAAATCATTGAAATTCATCTCTGTGTAGATTTTAGAGACCTAAATAGAGTGTCCCTTAAGGATCACTACCCCTTATCCTCTATGGAGTAGATATTACAAATTGTTGCAAGCTCAGAGAGATTCTCTCTGCTGGATGGTTTCTTAAGCTATAACCAAATATGGCTTGCCGAAGGAGACCAACATAAGAACACCTTCACAACAAAGTGGGGGACCTTCACATACATGAAAATGCCTTTTGGAAACACAAACACTAGAGCTCACTTTCAAAGATCCATGGATGCCACGTTTTGAGCACTGATCAATAAGGTAATTCTTATATACCTAGATGATATCACAATATACACCAAGATGGTAGAGTATCATTTTGATGCCTTAGAAGTTGTATTTGAAAAGTGTTAAGAATTCAAGATATCTCAAAACCTAAGGAAATGTGTTTTTGGAGCACCCCAGGGAAAAATTCTGGGACATATTACTTTAGAGGAAGGAATCTCTATTGATCCAAAAATATTTGAAGCCATCCTAGGACTACCCTTGCCAGTCAATAAAAAAGTATTCCAATATTTCTTACGAAATATAAATTTTTTCAACAAGTTCATTTCATAATTTTCCAAGATAATCCACCAAATCACGCTAATGTTGAAGATTGACCTTAAATTCAAATGGACCATTGAAGGCCATCAGACCTTTGAGGTAATTAAAGGGGATATTGCATCTGCTTTGGTCCTGCGCAACCCAAAATTCTCAAAGGATTCCATCATGTATGTATATGCGAGTGAGCATAGCGTAACATCCATGTTGACATAAAAAGGAGAGTCTCAAGGAGAGGAACATCCAGTCACCTTCTTTTCAAGAACTCTCCATGACTATGAAACTAGGTATAACTTTGTAGAAAGGAAAGCATACGTTATAGTCAAGGGTTTGAAGAAATTCAGGCACCTTTTCACCCATAGTAGAATCAAGCAATATATAGTAGAGGGAGAGATAACAAATAAAAGAGCTAACTAGATCACTAAGATCTTCAAATGTGAGATTGAGATAAATCCTAAAAATATAGTATGTGGAAGGGGCCTATGATAATATCTTACACAAGACCCAATGCCCCCAACTAATGAAAATCCCAAGAAGATACTCTATATCCAATAAAGTGACTCTAATAGTTGGGTCTTGGATAGGATCCACTTCATGTAGACAGGGAAATACCCAAGCCATCTCCCTCTCAAAATATAACATACTATAGGCAACAAGGATCCAAGTTCACCATGATTAACGATTTCCTTTCCAAAAAAAACTTTAACGAGATCTTTCTCAGGTTCCTGGAGAATGAAGAATTTGAAAGGTTCTTACATGAGTTACATCATGGGAGCTCAAGAGGCCATTTTTTTACACAAACCATAGCTATAAAAATATTGCAAGTGTGATACTTTTGACCAATCCTATTCATTGACTGTCAAATAGAAATAAACATATGTAGGATTTGTCAAGTTTATATGGGATTTGAGAGGAATGCGGAATTACCTCTTAACCCCATCTTAATTGAGGAACCATTTGCATAATGGGGTCTAGACTTCATCAGTATGGTCAACCCAATTTCAAGCACCGGGCACAAATGGATCCTCACCGCAACCAATTACTTCACCCGATGGGTAGAAGCAGTTCCACTAAAAGAGGCCACTGAGAATGTGATCCTGGGACTCGTAGAGGATATCACTACACACTTCAGACGCCATGGTCTATTATATCATATAACGCTAAGGAATTTTGGTGTCTAAAGTATCTAAATTTGCTGCAAGACATGGGATCTATCTGTAAACATCCTCCAATTATTACCCATAAGGAAACAGTCTGGCATAATCCACTAAAAAAATATGATCAGGCTTATAAAAATGATGGGAAATGAGCATAAAAGGTTGTGGCATGAACAGGTAAAAAGAGCCTTATGGGATGATCGAATCACACCTAAAAATATCCTGAAAGCCTTGCCATATGACATAGTTAATAGGAAATGCACTTTGATGTTGATTAGCCTAGAAATCCCTGCATTAAAACTATTAAAACAAATTGAGATAGAGGAAAATGGGGCAATGCAACTAAGACTCACCGAGCTAGTAGATCTCCAAGAGAAGCAAAAGTCTACTCATGAAGCTATGATTAGCTGCCACTAGGTGGTGAAAAATTGGTTTGATCAAAAGATATCGAAACTAGAATTCCAAGTTGGTATTATAGTTTTGAAATGGTATACAAGGGTTGTTAAGCATGGAAATCAAGAAAATTTTGACCCCTTATGGACATGACGCTTCAAAATCAGCACATAAAAGTAACACAACACTTTTGAAATCGAGACCATGGAAGGTGACCCCTTGGAAATTTTGGTAGATGGGATTAACGTAAAGCGATTCCAATGATTCTCTTCATTTGAAGTATTGTATAATATGTGTAGTTTTTTCTTTTCCTCTTCTTTTTTCCTTGTTTGTTTTTTCCCCTTTCAATAAGTGTCTCAAACACATGTCTCTCATGGGACACCCGTGCCTCTTTTTGAATTTTTGGAGGAAGTGCATATTCCTAATTTTCATCGAAGTTAATGATTCAACATGTTTCTAAGACATTTGAGAAAAATAATTGAAGAATTGACATAAAATATCTCATAAAGCATAAATTCTGACACTTAGGGTCATTAAATAAAAAGTGTCGTTATATGATGTGACTCTATATATGCATGAGTCATTACTCTGTATAGGTTGAGGAGGTTATTTAAGACAAGATGGGGGCGTCTAACAAGTTTTTTTCAAATCCTAAGAGTTTTCCACCCATCCTCTGAGGTTCGAGTTGACAAAAATCAAAGCCTTCTCCTAGTCCTAAAATATGCCATGGCAACTCCCAGCTCTGCACCATAAGTGAAGTATTATGTAAGGCATCCTATGCCCTCATGCTATATTCACCCAAGGTTAAGGTCCCTGATGGTGGATCATGGTTTAGCGACCCTTCTGTGATTTCAAAATTTTTCGATGATGTCTTTGACCCTATTCTCAGTAAGAAGCGCAAAGCTTTGAGAGAGGTAGCCCACGTCAGGTTTGTTAACCTGGGGAATTATGAGGATTTTGGCTCAAGAATCTAGAGCACAAAAATTACTCAATATATGGTTCCTCTCATGAAACTATACCTAGAGCTCATTCAAATGTGCATGAGTTGTTTCAACACTGACACCAATGTCATCCTAGGTAGAAACATAAAGGTTTTAATTACACCTCAAGCTATTAGAGATATCTTGGCTATATTCTATGACCCAATGGCCAGTTTTTATAACATGGCCAAGCTCAAAAGCATCTGGGATGAATGCCATAACAAATATTCGTTCCCTGGTAGGGAGTTAAGAAAGACAGATTCAGGCAGTTTGGGAACTACAAAATTTCCCATTACCCTAAAGTTACTAATGGTGGATTCTTAGGATGCTTGATACATGCTAACATTCATTTTCAGCCAAGATTCAGACAGAAATGTCCATGATTGGTAGGTGGTGGCCCTATTAAGAATGAGGTATGTGAAGAAAGAGAAGATGTACCACTTTGACTTCGCTAAAGTCATTTCAAATTCTATTTGTGAGAATCTAACCATGTTCCTAGTAATCTCTACCTTAAGGTATTCCTTGTATTTGTTCCACCTCATTTTATATCAGAATACTGAGTACCTCAGCCAGTACATGATTCTAATGCTATGGGATGTAGAGCTAGACCCCTAAAATTTCATTCCAGTGTCCAATTTGACTCATGTGTTATCTCCCTCATCGGATGTTTATGAAATTTTTAACTCTTTTGTCAACCACCTTCTACACAAATTTTACCTAGAAGGGGTCAACAATTGAATGATTAGCTCTGTTAAGTTCATCCTTGTAGATCCCTTACAACCTTGTGATTATTTTTTTAGTGCAGGACATTCTATGATTCAGTTGCATGGTTTCCAAGATGAATCCTTTATGCTCCCGAGGGTCTTCACAACATGGGTGGTGGGTCTAGAGATATCAAGGTAGTTGTTACTCCTGGATGTTGAATTAAGATCTGGTAAAAAAAATAAGGCACTTTTTGACCTCCCCTTAAGTAAGGGATGAATTACTATGATTAAATACAAGGTGAAACATATTCTCACACAAAAGATGGCTTCCTATAGATTCAACCTAATTCAAGACCCATGGAGGTATGACCCAGACAGGACAATGGCCTCCACTTTAGTTCAGAATTTTTTTTTCAGAGTCTTGCCAACACAAGTCCAGGAAAGTTTTTGAAGATAAGAAGTACCCTTAGGTAGAGTCACCCGACATGTTCATCGAACTCAATGAAAATCCAATTCAAAAATGGGAGTCATTCCACCTAGTCTATCACATGTATGATCCCACCTTTAAAATGACACAAGGACTCAAAGTAGCCCCACATAACAAGGACTAGAGAAAAGAAAAAATTGAAGCCTATTAGAAGTATAGAAAGTAGACTGTATAAACCACCCTCATTTTTTAGGGCATATCCACTAACGAACAATGGGAGGAGTTTTGGGATGTGGATCACGAGTCTGACACAGAGAGTGAGGACATAGTGATAATCACAAAAGAGCTACCCATGAGATCAATCCCAGAGTCCTCTAGGACCTCTCAACAAAAATATCCATTACATCCTATACCCTCCACTTTTGAGAAATATCCTTCAGTTCAGACACCCATGTCGTAGCTCACATCAGTTCCCCAAGGCGGGAAATGAGTGGAGGAATCAATTTTGCCCCCCCCCCACATAAAAATTTAAAGTCAGTCAAGACCCCTTCATCTCCTCCTACTCTCCCTCCCCCTGGGGCTCACTTTCAATCTCTTCCCCCACTAACATTTCCCCTTTAAGAGGTATCCCCTTATCGGTCACCCCATCCCAAAAAATCCCTCCTCTCGAAGCCTCCCTTTTTCCCCAACTACCCTCCACTATCCCAAATTTCTCCCCCCATGTAGTAATATGACCTTCTTCGGCTCTGGTAACCTCACAACCTCAACCACATGTTACAATACCATATGGTCTGGAACTTGGTTACCCATACACAATCGGGGTTGTCCCTTCTCCCTCATAATTTTTGAGTCAAGATGAAATGACAAAGGCAACACGAGATAGCAGAAGGGAGAAGAAAAAGAAGAAGGAAATGTTGACAAGAGAAACAAAGAAGATGCAGTCATTATATGAAAATCAACAAATCTCCTTTACCATTGCATGCTTAGTTCCCTAAGTGTCTAAACCCGCAGACCAGATGCAACCCTATCAATATTCTATGAGCGTTGTCATGGTCGACCTCACAGATTTTTGGCGTCGGGATAAGTTCAAGCTAATGAATGAAACTACTACTGTAGTTAGGAAAAACTACCTCAAGCTCAACAACCAGCTCAAAAAGGCACAATCTAGCCTCTGCAGGGTAGAGGGTACTATGTCCAACCAACAATCCAATATTAAAGGCAAAGTCAAGGAGATAGAATAACTCTGCAAGGATTTGAAGGAAGCTCCGTCACGATAAGTCCTTACAAATTCTCAGGCAGAAGATAAGATTATAAAATCTAAAATCTCCATATCCAAATCCTTGGCCAATTATCTCTCATAAGAGAAAGAATCCCTCCAAGAGGAGGTTGATTCCAAAAAGGTGGAGATGGCTACACTTTAGGTGAACTTGTAGGCCATTGAAGTAGTGAAGGGAAACATCCAAACAAGATGGAAATAATCTGAGGATGTGGTCAAGGACTTGACCCATAAATTTTTACAACAACCCCATAAAGGGGGAATTATAACATTGGTGTAGGAGCTATATGCCTCTTTCTATGACCTAATTTCCACCATGACAATGAATCTAGCCCCCACACTTGGATTTATATTTGATACAGAGGTGTTATGATCAAATGTGGAGACCACAACCTCTACCATCATCAACGTCATATATAGCAAGGTCCTTGAATCAATACTATTGATTCAAAAACTTTATGATTCTTTCGACTTTTCCCTAAAGGGGAAGGAATCACAGAAAGGTGGATGATTTCTATGATTATCAACAAGATCTTGGGTTGTAACAAGCATCCATAAAATGCCAGAATCTCTTGACCCAGCTCTAATAGGGGATCAAAGAATGGAAGCAGAGTATCGGAAAATTGGTTCAATTATGGTTCCCCTCCACCTTCCTCAAGACTCCATAGTCCTATCAAAGGACTAAATTCAACATCTCCTGATCACCAAATGACAAGATAAGACTATCTTTCATTCTTAAAAAGAGAGCTCCAGTGTCACTGAAGTGGAAGCCATTCTGAACCCAATCATATAGTTGGAGTTCCATTTACACATAGTAGTGAAGTGTCTCCAAAAATTTTCTCGCAAGGAGATAATTTAGTTAGATCAATATTTCTAGGCCTTGAAGTGAAGAACCTAGCCTATAAAGGCAGAAGGGCTTGGATATTAGACTGCTTTACAACACCTCTGAGTGGCAATTCATAAGCCATATTTTGAATTTTGAGGTAAAGAGGATTTTCGGATCCTTCCATGACTGGCACAAAGTCCCTTGGTGAGTCACTAATAACTGTAGAGTTTTTTTGTGTGTGAGGCTCTTTTACTAGCCACCATCTTATCTCGCCCTGAACATGGTTCTTTTTTTTTTCTGATCCCAACTTTGGCTAAGTATGGATCTGAATGTGGATTATATCTAGGTGTGTCTTTGGCTCACTCAGGTCATAATGCAAAGAAATAAATCTTCACAAAATTTTGTCGCACTGCCCTCATGTCTCAAGCACAATAAAATTACCTAGTACGATTAAAAATTCAAAGATGTAGTAAAAATCCACATGGTCTCCATGTATCGCTCAAGTGCAATTTCAAATAAAGAGAGAAAAAGAACATTCTAAAATAAGTGCGTGATGTCCACATGTACCTAGGTGTAGGCTTGGAGACGAATCCCCACCTCAGAATAAGCGTGTGACCTCCACTTGGCAGGGAAAAATCAACACTAAGGAAAGGAGCGCAAGTTAGATGGATTAAAGGTGATCATAAAAATCACAGATAGGTAGTTGAGATTTTACCCAAAAAAAGGAAATATTCTATAGGAAAATTGAATACTGGTGGTGAAAGATAAGATTCATGACATAGAAATGAGAGCCAAAGGGGTCTTTAAAGGAACATTATGATCCAAAAGTGAAGGGGGGTGGATAGAAAGAGATTGATATAAGAACTATGAAAGAGGATTTTAGGCTTACTTATTGTATTTTCTACCCTTAGCAAGGCTCTTTTGTAGAAGAAATTTGTAATATTTGTCATATCGACCTTATGTATTATTTTCTCTATGAATAAAGGGCTCTTGGTCTATCCATTTTAGCTCTCAATAGTCTGCATCCTTCATCCTTTATCATTGGTAGTTTTTAGATAAATGTTGAATATCTATCATGCTACATGTCCTTGGATTTTCTATATGCATCTATCAACTACATATTATTATGTTTTACGCCTTCTCGGCCTTTGATAATTCAAGATACTTCTAAAAAAATTAGACCATGCTAAACAATCTCCGACTATTCTAAATAATTTCTTAGAATCTATCTTTATCCCTTTAAAAATCAGTCTCGACATATCGCCTTAATTAGTTCACACTTTGTTTTATTTTTTCTCTAACCCTTACCTCACACCATAGAGAAGAGCCAAATTCTATAAAACTTGGAGGTTATATTAGTGAATACGTCCCACATCCCTAACGTATACCATGACTCTGATGGTTCATCTGCAAAGATAATCATCAACAATACTAATTTTCTTTAGTACTAGTTCATTAATCTAAATAAGAACTAGGGAATTTGTTCAACAAATTTTCTATCATTTTACACTCTTCTACATTTGGTGCAAACTTTCCTTTTACACACTTTTACATACTTATGGACATTTTTCTATGATTTATCATATACGGGTCATTTACTACATTCTTTCTCTTCTCTTTTGCAAGTATGTCCTTACAAAAAGCATCAATCAAAAGCACAAAAATAGGTAAAACACAACACATATGCTTCACACCTAGGGTAATTTTCCTTTCCTAGTCTCCACGCTTCACTTTACATCATTCTACGATCCACTTGTCCACTCAGCACACATTTTTCTGCATGATCTACATGATCATGAGGTACTCATCACTTATCTACATTATGTTATCAAATATTCACTCAACAATATAAAGTGGGGGAAAATATAGACAAAAAATCAAGTAGTGAGGTACATTTATAGGTCCTTAAACATATAAGCATTCATATGATTGATAAGAAAGAAAACTAGTAATTAACAACTATCTTTCGCCTCTATTCTTTGTTTCTTGTTTTCTATTTTTCCTTACACACTCTACATCATGGTAGGGATTTTATTGATTTATCTTCTATGGATCCAAAATCTATCATGTAGGTGTCATTATCCCCTCTGAGAACACCTCGCCCTTTTAACCTTACTCTCTCTCTTTAAGACTCTTTTATCATTTGGGCATCTTTTTCTCTTATGGCCCGGCCTTCTAGTTGTCAATTATGAGATTCATGCAAGGGAATCATATAAATACATAGTTATGTGTTCAAAATTAAGGAACAACCACTAATTATTTCTATCACAACCTAAGCTTACATCCAAAAATAACCTAAAGCACTCTAAAGCATCCATCTAGCATCCATTCAAGGGATAAGGGCTGCATCAACTCTACATACACTGCATAGGAAGGGGAAGTTGATTATATTCCATACAAAAATTCTACTACATTGCTACATTTATCTATATCCCACTATTAAGATTAACTTACACAAGGGCATCATAGGGCACAATTTCTATGCACACTCACTAGAACTATGAGGACTCTGAAATGTAGTGTAGTGCTTGTGTGTAAGTTCAGTCTTGGGGTGACCACCACGGTACCTTCAACATTAAAAAAGTGACTCTCATGCGATCAATAGGAAGCAACAACAATGATCTCAAGATGTAGTAAGAACTAGATTATGATCATTTGTATAGTCATGCATTCCTAGAAGAGGTCTTTAGATCCTAGGCGCCCCTTTCCTTCCATGTGTGCCAGTGTCTAGCTTCAGTCCTGAAGTATAGAATTTTTGAAACTGTGCAAATTCATTTCATCAATTTTCCCAGTGCATATTAGCTACAGGTTAAGATTAAATCAACTAATTCCTCTCTCCTTCTTCTTTACTTAAAGTTTCAAATATTTCATGTTAGATTTATTGTGTCATTTCTTCATTTCAACATTTATACATCATTTGGTTTAGTATTGTCTCTGAAATATTTAGATTTAATTCAAATTAAATTAAATCAAGTTATGATATATTTTTCTTGGAGAGGGAATCATGGATTCCAAGCATAAGAATTTAGAGTTTTGTAAAGCCATTGACTTCCAAATAAATATTCTTCATGAATCTTTTGAAAATATTTAGTAGGCAAAAGAGGATGCAGTCGATGCCACCAATGATATTGATGATGAGCTGGCCAACCTCATTAAGGATGTCTTGGATGATGGACTGAATATCCCACTTGCTGATGATCTCTTCAAAATTTTCCTTGACTTGGTCGAAACATAATCTTCAGATGAAGAACATTTTGTTTTGGGATCCATTGACATATTAATATTATGTGAAAATGTTCTAAGAAACCTATCTAAATTCATCAATACTTATGAGAAGATTCCGAAAAATATGGGTAATGTATTTGATAAGTGTGATGTCTTGAATTGATAATCATGTGGACTAGATGAAACAAAAACACAAGATATGATTCAAATGATGCAAGAATTCAATCAAAAGAAAACTTTTCTTGAAGAAGAAAAAGATAAATCTTACTGATAGTTTAATCATGTTATTTTCTTTTTACATCAGACATGTTGATTTTTGAGATGTTGGAACATCTTTTGGATTTCCAAGGTGATTTGGTCATTTTATGAGAACCATTCAAATGAACTATTAATGTGTATTTATTATTTTTAGCATTTAATCCAAAGTTTTTCCCCTTTTATTTCCTCCCCTTTTCTATAGATTTAAAATTCTATGGCATTGTAAAGGGTTGGAGATTCTTGCAAAAATAATATAGATGATAGAATTAAAGCAGATTAAAACTTTGTATTTTCAATCTATCTATTAAGGAATATAAGAGACATCTATTAAAATTTTTGTGTTGTGGTGTTATCTTCCTAATTTAGGGTATTATTCTTATGTTTGATACATTACATGGTTCTTTAAATTCCACTATCATTTTTATTATATCTTTAGCACATTATTACTCTTTAATATTGTGTTAATATCTTTGGATCTATATTTTCCTACGAGAAAACACATTTCTACCCATTCTTTTCTCATGCTTCTAACTTTCTATAGTATATTTCTTTCTTCCATTTTCATTCACATTCATGTCTATAAATAATAAATCTACTGGGATAAGATCCCAACCCCGAATGGTTAGATTACTGTAAGTATTGTAAATATTCTATGGTGTGTTTAGATTAGTAATAAAAAGGGTTCCTCCCCTTAACTCGTTGAAGGAATTTGTCCCATGTACTATGGTTGAACATCATATTTTTTCTTCGATAAAATATCCAACGAAAATTTTTCGGTGACTCCGTTGGGGATACAACTATCAGTGACTTTCTTTTTGCTTTGTCCTATTGATTTCTTCAAAATTTAAAGTAGATAAGAAGGGTGTTTACTCATGCCAGTCGATACAGAGGGAAACTGGATCCTATTTTATACTTGTTACAAAAAAATACTTTAATATTACACCGGAAAGAGGTTCCTCTTGACGCGCAAGCAATTCATCACCTGTGTATGAATTATGTTATACAAGAGAAAGATACATCAAGTACCTGTAGAGCATTATTTTTCAGTGACACTCATATTCCCACACATACATCTTTCAAAAGGATGCCTTTGTGCCTAGATATTGGTCCTTTTTCATTGGCCCAACCACTGAATGATTTTCCATACAAACTATGTAAAAATTTCCCAAAGTTCAATGATGATGGAAAACAACATCCTTATGAGCACATAGCCACATTTTTATAGCCTATGGAGTTATGGGTATGTATCACAAAGATGTATGTATCTGTTTGAATGTTCACAAATACACTCCAAGGAGTTATTTTTGAATGGTTTTATAACATTTCTACTGTATCTATCAAAAACTAGGAATCTATGAGAACATTGCTTGAGGTAAGATTCAAACTTGTAGAGGATGCACTTGAATTATTATCCCATGTCATGTAGATGAGAAAGAGCAACATGAATTTATGCATGATTTTGTTTCCAAGATCAACAAGGTGATTCATAAGATCCTAGAACGTGTGATCCCCACTCTCGAAAATCAAAAGTGATACTTTATCAATTCCCATCTTCCTGAATTATTATTTTTATTGAGAAGATCAAAATTTCTAGATTTGGCCATTACATAGTAAACATAAACAAAAATTAAAGATGATCTAATCCTGGCTAGAGAGATTATAAGGGATTATTATAAATATAAGAACCAAAGTACATATCAAAGTACCACCATCAAGTACCTATAGAGCATTATTTTTGAGTGACACTCAAATTCCCACACATACATATTTCAAAAGGATGCCTTTGGGCCTAGATATTAGTCTTATTGCATTGCCCCAACCACTGCATGATTCTCCATACAGATTATGTAAGAATTTCCCAAAGTTCAATGCTGATGGAAAACAACATCCTTATGAGCACATAACCACATTTTTGTAGCCTATGGAGTTATGGGTATGTATCATGAAGATGTATGTATCTATTTGAATGTTCATCAATACACTCTAAGGAGTTATTTCTAAATGGTTTTAGCATGTTTCTACCACATCTATCAAAAATTGGGAAACTATGATAAAAATGTTTGAGGTAAGATTCAAACCTGTAGAGGATGTACATGCATTATTATCCCATCTCACGTAGATGAGAAAGAGAAACATGAATCTATGCATGATTTTGTTTCCAAGATCAACAAGGTGATTCATAAGATCCTAGAATGTGTGATCCCTACTCTTGAAAATCAAAAGTAATTCTTTATCAATTCCTATCTTCCTGAATTAATTTTTTTGCTAAGAAGATCAGACTTTTTGGATTTGGCCACTGCATAGTAAACAAAAACATAAATTAAATATGATATAATCATGGCTGGAGAGATTATAAGGGATTATGCTAAATATAAGAACCAAAGTAAATATCAGAGTACCACCAATCCCATGATTCACAAGTTAGCTAATGATTTGATGAACTTAAAGAAGCAGATGTCCTAGAATGTATCAAATGCTCCTTATCAAGATTCTCCTAGAAGGTACATCAATAAAAACAATGGTTCTCCTACTATAGATAGGAATTATTTACCAACCACTCAGCCCATGATGGATATTGAATCTTCCCCTATTAATTTTATCATGGAAGTGATCGAAAACAGAGAAGAATCAAATGACGAAGCCTATGACTCATTTGAAAATAGAAGTTATGTCGATGAATTAGCTAGCGAATCCAAGATTGGGTACTTAAGAGTATGAAGAAGGTGATTGTGAAAATGCAGTAAATGATATGAGTAGTCAATATTTATCTATTCTTACACATTCAAAAATAAAAGGAAAGAAGTGGAAAATCCTAGGGAAAAGTCCAAAGAAAAGGAAGTGTTATCTAAAATTCACCCCCAGTGTAAATTTGATAACTTGCAGGCCGGAGAAAGCAAAAAAGGTGGAAGGCCCAAAAAAGAGATTTTTTGGTATCCCTTGGATTTTCTCTAACTTACCTATCCAAAGAAGATTCAAGGAGTTAACAAAATTAGCAAAAAACTGAAAAATTTAAGTCAAGGGCGTATTTTAGTGCATTACAGGTATGGGGGTTACGAATGGAACCAATGCAGGTCGTACCAGGGTTCGTTGTACCAAGTTCAGGTCTGATTTGCAAAGAAAGAAATGTTTTGTGGAAAAAGTGGAAAAAATTGTCCCAAGCAACACAAGTTCCTATGGGATAGTCGGGACCCAAAAATCTTAAATGGCCACAAGCTAAAGAAATGCATAAAATGTGGAAGTTTATTTCCTGCATGGTCTACGGGAAAGTTGGGACAAAGGTACATGTGGAACCCAAAAAACCGAAATAGCCATAAGTCAATGTATTGCGGATATGACAAAAAAAAGTGTCTGGGTTAGTCGGGCCCAAAAAGGACAACAAAGCTGCAGAAAAAAAGCTAAAGAAAAACCCGCAAAACAAAGTCTGTGGAAAAAGCCACAAAAAAATCTATGGAAAAAGCCACAGAACTGAAGTCCCATAGAAAAAGCCGTGGAAATCTATAGAATAAAGCCACAGAACAAAGTCCATGCAAAAGGTTGTGGAATGCCACAAAAATCCAAATCTGCAGTATGTTGTAGAAAACTTGAAATCCACGGAACAAAGGAAAATGACAATTTTTCGCGTAAAACTTCGAATGGGCATAACTTTACAATTCTCAATATATTTTTTATGAAATTGGTAGGGTTGGAATCATGACTCTGAGCCCAATGCACATAATTCAAGAAATTCATAAATTGATGAAGTTTTGATGCTTATTTTTCTAAAAATGTGCCTAGGTTCATAACAGTGTTTTAATCGGTAGTTGGGATGCATTAAATGAAGCATGGTTATCATTATCTCTTTGTTGTAGCACATGGGACAACATGGGAGCCTTTTACAAGCAACATACCATCAATTGCACTCATTTATGACAACTTGCAAGTGGTTGAAAAGACAAATATGGGATTTTTATTCTCTCTCTCCTCATTTCTATAAATTGTAATCTTGGGCTCATTTGTAAAGGAGTTGGTCATTTTTTCTCTTGCCCCCTCTCTCTTTCTTCATCTCTTTATTCTCTACTAGGGTTTAATATGTATCTTAAGACTCCTCTCCTTGCTTTTTAATGGAATTTTATTTCCCCTTTCCCACTAATGATGTACTATGTGAACTCATGGAGCAATAAAATATTTTTTGTGTTGCATTTTGTCCATCTTTTGCTTATTTTATTGTCTCTTCTTTCCTTTCACCATTGCAGGGTATAATGATCATATCTCTGATGTCTATTGAATCTTTTGGGAGCTATGTTTAATGGTCTTGAAGTGTTGTTCCATGTGAACTTTATCTTTGGTCTGTGATGCATCTTGTCCATCCTCTCCATTGGTCACCCCTCTTCACTTCAGGAAATTGAGATTACGATCAATAATATTCTTTTCTGGTGTATCACCGCTTTAGTGTAGGATTTGTTTTCATGCACTCTCTCTCCTTGATCCCTTGAAAAGTTAAATTAGGATTAGATTTTTCCTACATTAGAGTATATTGTGGCAGGTAGTTTAGGAGCAGGAACCAACCTTCTCTGGAGTATCATCTCAAGCCTGCAAGTCCCACAACTTAAGAGATGATCCAATGTTACACAAATTACACTGATTTCCCCAATCGTATATAACGCCATTTTAGGGGTGTTGTAATTTCATTATAACAATTTTGGCATGCCTGATGGGACATCAAAAAAGGTAGAGTTCCATCTTTAAGAGGTGTTCCACTCCAAGTAGCAAATCATTAGTAACTGTGCGACCTTCGCTACTTGATAACAGTTCTAGCACAATTAGTGGGATGGGTCTGAAGTATTGTACCACTTCACTTCATCAGGTTTGATGTGCTCTTGGTGAATATTTCAGCCTTTAGTTACACTTTCAAACACATCTAGTGACTCCATCTAGTCACTAACCCATTTTAGTGCATTGCGGGTCTGGGGGCTACGGATGGAACCAATGTGGGTTGTACCAGGGTTCATTGTACCAAGTTTGGGTCTGATTTGCAAAGAAATAAATGTTTTGTGGTAAAATCATAAATTTTTTCCCAAGTAGCAGAAGTTCCTGTGGGACATTCGGGACCCGAAAAGATGAAATGGCCGTAAGCCAAATAAATGCAGAAATGGTGGAATTTTTTGTCCGGCGTGGTCCACGGGATAGTTGGGATGAAGGAACTAGTGGGAATTGAAAACCTGAAATGAGCACAATTCAGTGTATTGTGGATATGGTGGAAAAATGTGTCCAGGATAGTCAGGCCCAAAAATGTCGATAAAGCCACAATACAAAAGCTACAGAAAAACCTGCAGAACAAAGTTCAGGGAAAATTCCACAGAAAAAGCTGTAGAACTAAATTCTGTAAAAAAATCCATAGAAATCCTTAGAAAAAAGTCCATGCAACAGGCTGCATAAATCCAAATCCGTAGAATGTTGCAGAAAATTGGAAATCCGTGGAACACAGGAAAATGACAATGTTTCGTGTGAAATTTTGAGTGGGCATAACTTTTGCAATTCTGAACAGAGTTTTTTGAAATTGGTCTTGATGGAATCGTGACTCTGAGTCTGGTGCATAGAAGTTAAGAAATGAAGAAATTGATGAAGTTTTAATGCTTATTTTTTTGAAAATGTGCCCCGGTTTAGAACAGTGTTTTAATCAGTAGTTGGGATGTATTTAATGAAGCATGGTCATCGTTATCTCTCTTCTGCAGCACCTGGGACAGCATGGGGAGCCTTTTTCAAGTAATATACCATCAATTGCACTCATTTATGACAACTTGAGCTAAGAAAAATCTAGGATTACAATTTTCTCTTCTTCATTTCTATAAATTGTAATATTGGGCTCATTTGTAAAGGAGTTGGTCATTTTTTCTCCTACCCCCTCTCTCTTTCTTCACTGTTAGGTTTGAATGTGGAGTGTAATCCTCCTCCCCTTTATTTTTAATGGCATTTTGTTTCCCCTTTCCCACTAATGATGTACTGTGTGAACTCATGGAGCAATAAAATTTGTGTTTTGATGCATTTTTTCATTCTTTTCTTATTTTATTGTCTGTTCTTACCTCTCACCATTACATGGTATACTGCGCATATATCTGATGTCTATTGCAGGTTTTGGGAGCTATGTTTAATGAGTTTGAAGTGTTGTTCTATGTGAACTTTATCTTTGGTCTGTGATGTGTCTTGTCCATCCTCTCCATTGCTCACCGCTCTTCACTTCAGGAAGTTGAGATTGTGATCAAAAACCTACTTTTTTTGTGTATCACTACTTTAGTGTAGGATTTTTTTCATGCACTCTCTCTCCCTGGTCCCTTGAAAAGTTATATTAGGATTAGATAGTTTACCTATATTAGAGTATATTGCGGCAAGTAGTTTAGGAGAAAGAACTAGCCTTCTCTAGAGGAACATCTCAAGCCCGCAAGGCCCACAATTTGAGAGATGATCCAATGTTACACAAATTAAATTGAATGCCCCACTCAAATCTAAGGCCATTGGAGGGTGATGTAATTTCGTGAGAATAGGAAGATCAAGTAGTCATTCAAATTATTACCAAAAGGGGACTCCTTTACTTGTTAAACTGAAGGAGAACCCAACTGTTAAAAAGACTAACACTACTTCTAATCCTTGTTTTTTTATTCCTAAGACAAGTTCCTCTCCTGTATGGTCCAATATTGAAGGATCTACACCTTTTATTATCCCATCCTACACTACTTTCAACATCATTAATCATGCCAAAAGAACTAAAATTTAGATGTCAAAGGTGGGGTATGTTCATTCTAATCAAGATCAGTTAGAAAGGCTAGCCAAGTACATTAAAAGTAACACCATTGTGCCTCCTAATGCTTCATCTAGAGGAATCATTCCTATCTTTTTCTCCTCTCATCTAAAATTAATATGGCTTTAACTACTTTCTACGGAAAATTTAAACCATTTCATTTATCTCTTCTTATCAATTGTTTTAAACTTAGAAATTGCATCATTGATTATGGGGTCTCAGATAATGTTATTCCTAAAGAGGTGGCTCATTCTCTGAGACTCAATCTCATGAAACCATTCGGATGTTTCTACTAAATAGAAGTTAAGAAAGTCTCGTTGATTGGTCAAATGAAGGATGTTTAGTTTTCCTTTTCTTTGTTTTCTGAGAAGAGGGTTAAGATGACTATTCTAGTTGCAGATATTCCAGGTGCTTATGGCATACTACTAGGGAGATTTTTTTAGGGATGTAAGAGGATAGATCTATATAGATTGGTCAAACAAAAAGATACTGATCAATGTAACCATGCGTACAATCAAACGTGAAGTTAAAGAAAAATACTTGGTCATAAAATATGATAATCACAAGGCACAAAATATTTTTGAAGATGTTAGTTCGGGGACTTATTTTATGACCTTAGATCATAAATTCACATCAACTTCAGTCACAGAGGGAGATCCTAATTAAATATGGACTTTGGAATTTGATGTTATTTTCTTAACTTTTGTATTTGGTGTTGGTGTGGTATTAATTTATCATGAGTATAAAATATTCCATTTGTATTTTAAATTACAATTTTATAATACTAATACCACTCTTGAATATGAAGATTTGTTATTAGGACTGAAAATGGTGAAGGAAAAGGGATTTAGGAATCTCAAATCCTAGGGACTCATGGAGGTCATTGTGAATTAGGTCATGAATGATTATTAGGTGAAGAATTGTCATCTAAAGCATTACAGTAATAGGGTATGGGATTGTATTGAATATTTCTATGCCTTTTACATTAAGGCGGTATCTAAATATCACAACGACAAGGCAAATTCCCTTGCAGTTTCTAATTTTCTACTTTTTCCCCATCTAGAGTTTAAGGAAGATAAATAAACCATAGAGATAGTCTACTAGCTAAGAATTCTTGATAATTCTTCTCATTAGTATTTTTTCAGTTATGATCAACAAATCTTGACTTTTCTTAAAACTTCTAATAATTTCAACAAACTCTACTTTGAAGGTTCTAAGTCGACTTTCTGTGATTATACTTATGATTCATGAAAAAAAATTAACAGAGAGGTTATCCAACAGAAGGCAAACAAAATTCCCAAATGATTGGTGTATTTTGAAGGACTATTCAATAAACATAATCACTTTATTTAAAATAAGAAAAATTCAGAAAATAATTCTTCAGCTGAGGTCGAACAAATTAATATTTGTTTTGAAGAACAACCGTGGATTGTAAACATCTTTGAATGTTTCTCCCATAACAAGAAGAGAATTTTTTTGGAACGTTTAAAGAAGTACATGCATGTTTTATCTCGGTCTTATGTGGACTTGAAATATTTCTTAAAATAAACTCTCAACCCTACAGAAAAAAGATTCCATTATAATCCGAAGATTTCTGGCACCATTCTTATAGAAATTTAAAATATGTTAGATGTAAGGATAAATTTTATAGTTCATCACTCCAAATGGGTGGCTAACATAATTATAGTACAAAATAAAATTAAATAAATTAATGTCTACATTGATTTTTATAATATTAACCAATCTTCATTAAAATACAATTATCACTCACCTACCATGGACTAGGTGATGCAAATAGTAACAAGTTCAAATATGATCTCTATGTTTGATGGATTTTCAAGATACAATCAGGTTGAGGTGGTTGCTGAAGATCAACATAAGACAACGTTCACTACTCCATGGGCTACATTCCCATACCGCAAAATGTCATTCTTGTTAATAAATGTTGGGGCTACCTTTTAGAGGGGAATGGACTTGGATTTTAGAGACCTTATGGGTAATATCATTGTAGTATACTTGTATAATATTATCGTATTTGCAAGAATAGATAAGATCATTTTCATCATCTTGAGAAAAATTTATTAAGGTTTTGACAGTACAAGACTTACTACAATCCAAAGAAATCTATGTTTGGGGTTACAAAAGGGAAATTACTAGGACATACTATGACAAAGGAGGGAACTAAGATTTATCTTGAATGAGTTAATTATATACAATGTATCAGCCTTCCCATAATAAAAATAGGTGTACACTCATTTTGTAGGAAATTTAATTTCTTAAGATGGGTTGTTCAAGATTTTGTTGATAAGACCCAACACATTATTGAGATGATGAAAGGTAAAATTCCATTTTGGTGGAACACTGATGGAAAGGTTTCCTTCGATGAAATAAAATAATCCATCACTCATGCCCTAGTCTTGGTCTTCCCATATTTTCACAAATATTTATCATTTACAGCTATGCTTTGGCTCATATAGTGTCTACTATACTGATGCAAAAGAATACCTAACAAGTTCAATATCATATTTCCTTTATGATTTTTCTTCTAACAGATCATGAGCTTAAGATTTATCAAATCAAGAAACATGCATATGCAGTGGTCTGGGTTGTAAAAATATTTAGGTATTATATCCTGAACTCTCACATGTTAGTCTTTGTTCCTAACACTATGGTAAATTCCATCTTAACTTAACAATTTTTAGGTAGTCAAATGGGAAACTAGATTTCCAAGGTGCTGGAATACAATCTTAAAATCAAAGATACCAATCTTATGTGTGGGATACATTTGTGTCAGCTTATTACTAAAAGCTATCCTGAAGAAGAAGCTAATGGTATCGAGGAAAATGAAGAGTTTGTTATGGTTGTGCTTATTAGCACAAAAAATGATTGGTATTATTTAATTGGATTATTTTTAACCTATGTAGAATGTCCTAAACATTTAAGTCCTAAAGAATAGAGAATGATTAAGTTGTTAGCTAAATATGGGACTTGGGATAATGGATTGTACAAGAAAGGAATCCACAGAGTTTTTCTTTGTTGCGTAGATAAAAATCAATAGGGTCAAATTATAGAGGCATATCATAACTTAGACCATGGAGGAAATTCATCAACATCTGTCACAACTCACAAGATCCTATGATAAAGATACTATTGGTGCACTTTGTTCCAAGATACATCAATGTGGGTCCTATAGTGTGAGGCCTGTCAAAAATTTGTTGTCCGTCCAAAATTTTTAACACTTCCTCTGAGGCCATTGGTAATTGAATAAGAATTTAGGTAGCGGGGAATTAAATTTATTTGAGTATTGAATCCTTTTTACAGTGCTTGACATATTTATGCTCTAGATACTACTAAATATTTCACCAAGCGGGTGGTAAACATCCTGGTGAAACACGCTACATATGAAGTTGTTTACAGCTTCATCAAGGAGAATATAATAATAAGGCTCGGTGTTCCTCATAAGATCATGATTGATAACACTTCAAAATTTTCATATAATGAACTTACTGAATTTTTCTATTGATATGGAATTACTTTGGATCATGAATTTGATTATTACCCTCATGGAAATGGTAAGACAGAATCAAGAAATAAGAATTTGGTTACTTTAAGCAGAAAACTAGTTGATGAAAACCAACAGAGATGACACAAAAAATTGTATGATAAAAATATGGGATGCTCATATTACTTTGAAGCAATCTAATAGGATATCTCATTTTCAAGGTTTGTATGGTGTTGATGTCAATATTCCTCTCTTTATATTTTTAACTTATAAGTTGGTCAAGATGATCGAAGATGATACATTTCAAGACTCTATAGAGAAAAGAATCTTTGTACTTGACAGAGCTACATGAAAAAATATCTAAGGTGGTTGACATGATTATGAAACATAAATTAAGTCAAGAAAGTTTTCGATAAGAAATAGAAACAATGAGATTTCCATATTGGAGACCTCTTCCTTTTGTGGGATAAGAGAAGAGAGCCAAAAGGAATACATTCAAAATTTGATTCTTTGTTGAGAGGTCCTTTCAAGATTCATCAATTCTATGGAGAAAATAGCTTCTATCTGTCATATCTCGATGGAAGTCAAATACCATTTCCTCACAGTGGAAAAAACCTTAAGATGTTCCCATGGAAAAGTGATTTTTATTTCATGTGTGTGTTTTTTTATTCGTATTTATTTTATTTTGATCCTTTTTGGCTCCTTGTCCTTATGGATTGACACTTTTATTATTTAAGAGTTTACCTTCCTTTGAGTTATCAAATAAAGTACTCAATCGGAGCTAGTTGTTATCACATTTTTGAGTTCATCAATAAAATGGAGATAAGAAATCAAAATTTCACATTGATGAATGTGTTAAAAATCATATCTCATTCTAAGTGTTTCCTTGAAAATGCCTTTTTAATGTCTTTTTTGGGTTTTAGGGTTTCCTTTGCATTTTACATGTTTTATGTAAGATTCTTCCCGCCCCCAATAAAACCAACATACTACAAAATTTTGATTTTTGGGTTCCAATTGCATTAGAAAATATCACTAAAAAAAAACATGGATCATGTCATATGTTTTCCAAACCCAAAGCATGAATCACTTTAGTATGTCATATTTTTAGGTTTTGGAGCACTAGAACATGGGAACTAATCTACATGTATTATGTTTCCTACTTTCCAAATCCAATTCCTAAATCATTTTCTATCTTCTTTATATCAGGTTTGACGGGCCCAATTACACATTTGCATTACATGTCTTTTGCGGTCAAACTTACACCCCCAATTCAATGTAATAAATGAAAGGGTGGAGTTGGTGGCCCATACATGTCATATTATGTGTAATTAATGTAATTTCATCAATAAATAGATGGGATTTCCATGTCATTTGTACCTAGTACTTTGTGTGTGATTTGGATTTCGCTTCTACTTTCACATTATGCAAACCTGATTGGTATTTCCTTAGTATTTTTAGTTGATTTTATTGGATTTCAACTTTTAGTTCATCTTTCGATATCTATTTATCCTTCTAGTTGATTCACATTTGCATTTGGAGGTTTTCATCTCAGTTTTCTCTACTTTGCTAGTTTTGGTCAATTTTTCAAAATTGTTTCACTCCACACTTTTCTTTCTCCCCTTACTGTGATTTTTTTTTTACCTTGACGAGTATGTCCACATGAACTTGTTAAGTTTTTAACCTACATATTATGGTAATTATTTTGAAGAAACAAATTAGAAGTCATTTCATGTTTTTTAATTCAAAATAACATTTTGGATTTTTCCATTGCCGAAGTGGGTCTCTTTTCCGACTAGTTTATTAAAAATCTTTAGTTTCTAAACATGATCTTCTCTCTGCAAGTGTTCTAGGTATTTGTAGTTACAAATTAGGGTCGAATATTTGACAATGTATCAAGTCATTTAAACTATATAACACATTATAAACCTTGACAAGTGCATCAGGTTTATTAGGTTGCTCAAAATGGATAATTTTACATCGGGTGTATCGGGTTTTTCAAGTTTTCCAATAGGGTTTATTTTTTGACTATGGTATTAAAATCTCTACGGTGATTTGCAGGGGTTAAAACCTAAAAGTATCTAGGGATATTTCAAGACATCTTCACATAAATTTCTTTCAGTCAGATCCTTCATGTCTCATTCAATGAAGAGGAAGGGTAAGGGAAAAAATTCCAAGGAAATGAAGTACACATATCAGGGGGATACTCCTCCTAATATCAATCCCAATATTGATATTAGAGATACTGATTTAGGACATATTGAAATGGGATACTATTGGAATACAATGTAAATTCCTCATAGAGTGCATGGATGTAGTGTATCTGTAACAATAGGCTACCCTTGGCTTTTGCCTTTCTAATCTCTTCCCAAGGCCTTGAACTCATTCTCGATGCTGCTAGTCACTATGATACAAAGACAAGGTATGTTTAGGATAAAAATAGTAATGTCATCATCAATTTGCAATAATTATTTTTATGATCTTTTAAATCTTCTTAAATTCACAACATATGTCAAAACATATCCTAGGCTAGCTCAACAACATTGGGATGAAAACATGTATGACTACATCAAACACATCAATAAGAAGTATTTTTTGAATCCTAAGAGTTATGTGTCTAGTTTTCTTAAGACATTACCCCTAAGTGAATTTAATATTGAAATAAAAGACATCATCTTGCTTTTGATTAGAGTGTTAGGACTCCTGTCGACACTAACATTTTCCTGCGTAATTTCTATTTCATTAATGTATGTATTAGGAATAGGATGTTGTTAAGTATAATTAGTAGTAGTGTCTGATAGAAGATAACGGTGCCGTCAGTACGGTGCCACCAATAATGTGGAGTATGGTAACAGTCAAAGTACAATAGGAATGTTGTAAAAAGTAAATATTTGTCGTAAGTGGTCCGGTAATGTTAAAATGTCAAAGTTTGGGTAATTAGAGAAGTAGGGTCTACATGATTAGGAATTAGAAATATTATATGGGTAATAAGGACAAGGAGTGAGGTCATAAATATTTTTTTTATTTTATTTGTAAAAATTCTAAAAATGTGGAACCCATGTAAAATGATAAGGTTTATCTTATCTTAAAAGATAAGCTTACATGTACAGATAAGAGTTAAGGTATGGAATATGATTCGTCAGAGTGGATTTCTTATCCTATCTTAGAGATAAGATGGATAAGCCTGGAAGTTCTATAAATAGAGAGGCCACCCCCCTCATTTAGCATAGAAAGAAGTAGTGAGAAATATTGTATGAAGTGTGTAAAGGAAGCATCAGTTTAAAGGTGTGTCGAAGAACTCATCAAGAGGTGTAATTGTAAAGTTTCTCCCATAGTATTGGTGGAAGGCAAGTGAAGTCAATAACACTTGAAGTTCCTCATGGGTGAGATTGTAACAATTTCATGTTAATATTATAATTTACTTTGATATTTCAGATTTTTCATCATTCCGTCTTATCATAGTCAATGGTATTCTTGTGTTATGTTTTTGTTTTGTTTCCAGATTACATCCACCAAACTAAAGGTTGTGCATTAGTAAATAATCATAGCACGAGGAGTTCCCGGTGAAGAATTATCATAGTGCCGGATTGGTGATGACACTCCCAAGGATAGATAAGTCCAAGTATGATGTAATAATTTCTCACCATCATAAGAAAGAATGAGCAGTTATTTGAGTAGGGTTAATTTATCAATAACAAAATTGATATCCAATTGAGAGAAGTATTGACTACAGGGAAATTTTATGTGATGTCATATGTTGTCTATGTTGCAGTTGGTATGAGGGTGTAGCCAAGATTGGTAATGGTGGGGTCTAGACCTTTGGATTATCTCTATAACTATTATCCTTAACTGTCCCTAAAATAAAGTGAGACTCATTTCCAAAGGGTTAATGATACATTGTTCTTAAATGTAATCCATAGATTAGAACCCAATATCTCCAAGTGATAAGAATTTGGTGACTATAATAAAAAATCTAGTTGATGAAAACTAATTGACATGACATAAATCATTACACAATGAAATTTGGGTTGTTTGTATTACTCTGAAGCAAGCTATTAGAATGTCTCCTTTGCAATATTTTAATGGTTTTTATGTATATATTCCTATCTCTTTAGATTTTTGGGCTTTGATGTTGGTCAAGATGATCGAATATGATACATTTCAACACTCTATAGAGAAACGAATCATGTACCTAATAGAGATGGAGGAAAATAGATCAAGGGTGTTTATGGGATTATGTAACATCAAATAAAAGTCAAGAATTTTTTTGATAATAAATCTAAACATTGATATTTACATGTCAGAAATCTAGTCCTAATGTGGAATAAGATAAAAGAGCCGAAAGGAATGTATGGAAAATTTGATTCTTTGTGGAGAGGTCCTTTAAAGACTCATCAGGTGTGTGGAGAAATTATCTTCTACCTATCATATCTCTATGGAACTAAAATACTATTACCTCATAATTGAAAATACCTTAAGTTTTTCTCATGGTAAAGTGAGTTTTGTTGCCTATATCATAATTTTCCATTTTAGTTGTGTATTTTCCTTTCTTTTGTGTGTTTTCTTTCGAAATTTTTCTTTTTCTTTTACATGTGTTTTTTTTTCGCATCTCTTCTATTTTGAGCCTTTTTTACTCCTTGGCCTAATGGATTGAAACTTTTGAGATTTGGTAGTTTCTCTTCCTTTTGAGTTATCAATGAAAGTCCCTAGTTGGAGCTAGTTGTTATCCCATTTTTGAGTTTAGAGATAAATTGGACACAATTGATCAAAAATTCATGTTTATGAAACTATTAAAAATCATCTCTCATTGTAAGTGTTTCCTTGAAAATGTATTTTTCATGTATTTTTGGGTTTCAGGGTTTCTTTTACATTTTTCATGTTTTATATAAGATGCTTCTCACCCCTGAAAAACTAAAAATACTACATCCTATTATGTTTTTGGTTCTAATTGCATCAGAACATCTTGCCCAAAAAACACATACATCATTTCATGTGTTTTCCAAACCCGAAACTTGAATCACTTCATTATATCATATTTTCAAGTTTTGGAGCATTAGAACATGGGAACTGATTAGCATGTATTATGTTTCCTACTTTCTGAAACTAGTTTATGAATCATTTTCCATCTTATTTGTATCAGGTTTTATGAACCCGATTAAAAATTTTCATAACATGTCTCGTATGGTCAAACCTCCATCTCCAAGTAAATGAAATAAATTCTAGGATGGAGTAGGTGGCTGAGACATGTCATCTTACATGTAATTAATGCAATTTCATTCATAAATAGGTCATATTTCCATGATATTTATACCTAGTACTTTGTCTACAATTTTGATTTCCCTCTTTCTTTCGCATTGTAAAAACCCGATTAGTATTTCCTTAGTATTTTAAGTTGATTTTCTTGGATTTCAAATTTTGGTTTATCTTTTGGTATGTATTTTTCCTTTTTTATTTGCATTTGAATTTTGAGGGTTTTATCTTGATTTTATCAATTTGCAGGATGTGTTTAATTTTTCAAAATTATTTCCCTCCTTACTTTTATTTCTCCCCTTAGTGTGATTTTTGTTTTACCTTGTTAAGTATGTAGACATGAAATTGTTAAGTTTTTAACCTACTTATTATGGTAAAATATTTCTAAAGAAACAAATTGGAAGAAGTCACTTGATGACTTTTAAATTAAAATAGAATTTTAGGTTTTTCCCTTAATGATGTAGGTCTCTTTCCCGACAAGTGTATTTGAAATCTTTAGTTTCGAAACACGACCTTTTCTCTGCCAGTGTTTCAGGTTTTTGGGAGGTGTAAAAAAGGGTGAAATTTTTTGATAGTGTGTTGAGTTATTTAAATTTTAGAACATGTTCTAAACTATGACAAGTGCACTAGGTTTATTAAGTTTCTCAAAAAGGATAATTTTATGTCGGGTGCATTGGGTTTTTCAAGTTGTCTAATAGGGTCTATTTTACGACTAGTGTATCAAACTGTCTAAGGTGATTTCCTAGGGTTAAAACCTGAACTTCTACAAGAATCTTTCATGATATCTTCACATAAATTTATTCAGTTTTATCTTTAATTTATTATTAAGAGAAGGGGAAGGGTAAGGAAGAAACTTCTAAGGAATGGAAGTACGCATGTAAGGGGGTTTTTCCTCCTAATATCAATTCAAAAATTGATATTAGAGACATGGAGTTAGGACATATTGACATGGAATAATTTTGGAATACAATTTAAATTCCTCACAGACTACATGCATGCAATGTAACTATAAACATTGGCTAACCTTGGCTACTGCCTTTATAATCTATTCTTAGTGCTTCAAACTCATTCTTGATGTTGCTAGTAACTATGATACAAAGACAAGGTATTTTTGGATCAATATGGAAACATCGTTATCCACTTGGACACTGATTATTTTGAAAATATTTTCAAGCTTCCTAAATTCACAACATATGTCAAAACATATCCTATACCATATAAACAATATTGGGATGATAACATGTATGACTCCATCAAATACGTCAATAAGAAGTATTTGGTGAGCCTTAAGCCTTTTATGTCTAGGTTTTCCTAAGATAGTTCCCTGAAGTGACTTAAATATTAAATTCACAGAAATCATCATGATTCTGAGAAGAGTGGTTGGACTCCCCAAGGCCAGAGAATTACAAGGATGGATGTACTAATTTGTCATCATCATAAGAAAGAATGAGCAGTTCTTCGATTAGGGTTTATTCATCAGTGACAGAATCGATAGCTAAATGAGAAAGTATTGACCATATGAAAATTTAATGTGATGTCATATGTTTTAGTCATGAAGATGGTGTACCTCGGATTGACAATGATGGGATCTAGACCTTCATATCATGTTTATAAGTATTATCCTCAGTTGTCCCTAAATGAAAGTGAGACTCAATTCCAGAGGGTTATTGACGGTTTATCCTTCAATTTCATCCATATATTTGAACCCAATATGTCTAAGTAAATGGTTATTTATGGTGTGTGGAATGCAGTATCTCATTGGGGTTACATATTCTTACAATTCTAAACTTTAGCCTATCTTCATGTCAGAGTGTTCCAAAGTTCCCCAAATCATCTTCCAACATTTCCAAGTGACAAATTGATCCTCATGGATTTGGTCAAATAACTTTTGGAACTTCATGAGTTCCAACAAAGTATGAACTTGAGGCAGGGATCCATTTCACCATTTCCACTAGAAGATATACTTGTACCTCTGTTATCAAAGACAAAAATGTCAGCATATAAATGCAAGAATAAATCAATAAGGTAATGCATCCTAGTTCAAGATTTCACTATCATGACACTCTAAAGGCCTATAGAAAACTAAATTTCAATGTTCCAAACTTTGAGGACATTTGGGATGATTGCAGGGATGAAGTAGAGATTAGGAGAAAATAGAACACATTAACCTTTAACAAGGCTATAACTTTTAATATCTCTAATGTTCCTAAAGCAGTAGTTGATAATGGAAACACCGTAGAATCCATGTATGTGAAAATATATGGTGATAATATGGGTCCTCCTCCAATCGACTAGTTTAATATGGAATTTAAGACTATTCAAGATAGAGTCGCTCAGATCCTCCTCATAGCCAACACTTGGTTATATTCATGGAATATTTTTGGAATCATAATGGACCGAGGGGGGTGAATCAGTACTTTAAATTTTTTTTAAAATTTCATATTTACTTGCTTAAATCATTAACAATTCAACAATTAATTTGTGTACAACATCACACAACATACAATAAAATAAGCATAACCATGAGAGAGAACACCATAACACAAGATATAAGTGGGAAATCCTCAAGGGGAAAAACAACCCTAAAATATAACTTTATTATAGCTATGTTTCAAATTTAGTGGAGCAACAACTAAATAAGGAGCACAAACTACTAATTTAGTGAGCCGCCAACCCCATAAGGAGAACCAACCCCTAGCTTATTAAAGCAAAAAATCCACAAGGAGACTACAACCCCCTAAGATGATCAAGTACCCACTTAACCACATTTAAATGAAGATATATGATGTTTTATTGCTGCAATAATAGATGGATATCATAAATTCATCTCACACACCTTCAAAACCTTGTTAAACCCCTTATTCACCTAGATTTCTCTATCTCACTCTTTCATGGACTTATTTTTCTTCAAAACCTTTCACACATGCTATTTATCACTCCTAAACTTGTCAAAAAATTTCTCATCTCTGATTATATTATTTCATACCTATTTCAATAACGCAAATTGGTCGCACTTCTCCATCACTCACAACTAGTAAAATTTTGAATTAAAAATTCACTTTTATATGCACTAAAACTCAAAAATATAAGGAAGGAAGGTACTAAAAATTATCTTATCTCTACCAATACATCTTGTAAAAATCCCAAAAAAATCATTAAAAAAATCATAATGGACCCATATAGGTCGTCCATGCGCAAATGCATCAAACAAGCTTGAGACAAGTTCAAAGCCCCATCACCTAGATCAGAAAAAACCAAAAAACAATATCCATGATTATCCAAGATCAAAAATTCACCACTCATGCAAAATTAAACATAAAATCACCATCCTTGCTCTTCTTGCACCAATCAAATTTCACATAACTCACTCTGGAAGGCTCATATCCTTCTAAAAAAACTCGTTTCCAAGACCATGTCTTCACCATTGGGTGTCAAGTCCACCCCAGAACATATCAAATATGAAATGTAACCACTCATTGTATTCCATTTAGCCTTTATATCACATCCATAAATTATATATATCATGAAACATTCATATGTGAAAAACACACCAACTTTCATCTTCACCAAATTATACTACCTAGAAAGTTGTTTTGCAAACTCAGCTAGTGTTCACCCTTAATGCCACTTCTAAGACATAAAAATTCCTTTATTAGGAACAAAATTAATTTATCTTAACTCTCCAACTGATAGAAAACATCAACCAATCCAAAACACACATCATGTACCTCAATCTTCTAGCCAAAGAAAACCTGTCCTAAGAAGCAAACATCCTTCTTCTCTACAAACTGAGTTTTTTTACCTGTCAAATATCATCATAATTATAAAAAAGTATACCATTAGAAATCACTCTAAATATAATTTCCATAACATATTACATTTCCTTGTAACTAAATTCAAATTCCTTCAATTAGGACCATCTCTGAAACCTTTTAAAAACTACCCCAAAACTAGCTTAAGACCGGTCTTCATAAATAGGGCACAGTTTTCCCTCTAGAAACTCAACCATGATCTGAAACCATCATGAAACTCTATTATAAATTAAGGGATAAAATATGACAATTTATTTCTCACCTTATTTGAATTTTTTTTCCATAAATTGAACTTCTTATTAAATAATTTGTTTGAGATGGGTGCCACATACATTCACATGCTCTAATACACATTTTTAGAAAGTTGGAGGAGTAGAATATAACATAAAATCATCATATTTTAACAATAAATATATTCTTGGAACTTATCATCAATATCTCTCCGACCTCTTTTAAGCTAGGGTTTTGAACTCACAATAAGGTTTTTACCTTCATAACATTTGTTCATAAAAACCTTGTAGACACCTAAAATTGGTTACCCAATTTAGTGTCCCCCCACATTCGTTTACCTTCTCGGGTAACCTGGGGCACCTTTATATCACCACTTCTCCCTTAGGGTATTATTTAAATATTTGATTTAAACGTCTATCCTGAGTTTATTATACCCCATTATGTTTTACCCATGGATAATTAAATATTAACTATTTAATTACACTTTTTACATGTATCTTAACCGCTTATCTACCCCATATCAATTCCTAACTTCCCATTTCAATTCTATCCATCTATCCCCCCTATTTTTCCTCCCCCCAAACCTTACAGTGGGATATTTCCTATATTTGAGTTGGAGGGATCACTTGTATCTTGCTAAAAAGGTCCTTTTTAGCCATTTTGGGAGTCAGTTCCTTGATTGGCGCTGACTGGTACTCAGTCAACGCCGACTATACACCGGTCGGTGCCAATTATAAATACAGGGCCAAAATTTAGTTCTAGTTAGACAGAAAGAATGATAGAGAGTTTTGAGCATCAAGTCTGAGCATTATCTATCAAGTGAAAGTGAATTCTGTACAAATCAATCCCTGAGAGGAGTACCGTTACTCTGCCCCCACCATATCGACATCATGAGCCTCCATTGATTTCTTGGTGACTCTGCTCCTGCATCCAGCGAAGGTGGAGCTTCGTCAGCATCCCTACGGCTCTTGCAGATCTAGCGAACATCGACAATCTAGCTTTCATTCTCTGTTTCTCCATCTTCCTACAAATTTTCCCCTAGTTGATGCCGATTGATCCCAGTCAATGCCTATTTTCTTAATCGACACCGATTCACTCAATTGACACTGATCGGTCTGCAGACAGGTAAAAGAGTTCAGGTAACACAAATCCAACATTGTTTTCACAGTTTCCTGTTTCTTTTTACTTTCTGTCTATCATTTTTTATTAGAAAATATAGACATTTAGTTACATATTTTATCATGTATGCCTCTTTCTTTAATTGAAAACATGGACTGACATCCACTGAGGGAACTTATTGCTTCCCAGATTCACTTCTTGAGCAATCCACCCAAATATATTTTAACGTTGTCTTTTTCTGTTAAGTATATGTGTCTCACAGGCTTCTCAAATCTACTTTACAAGATTTCTCATATGCACCAAGTTTTTCTACATCGGCTTTCTTTTCCACCTATGTCTTCGGATCTGGTCTTATCTATCAGGTATTGATTTCATTTGAGTTTTTCAAGGTTTTTGTGTTTAGTTTGGTACATTAACTTGGATAGGTAACAAGCGTGGAAATTCTTGATTTACATTCTGGCACGCTCGGTGGGACCCAACCAAACTCCCCTATTGGTAAGTTCATTTATTTTCCAATTTTGAGCTTTTGTTCTGTTTCTTCAATTCTTTTCGTCAGTTCTCCTTAAGGATTTCCTTCCTTCATTTTGGTCTTGCTTCTTTCATTTATAATTTGCAAAGTCAAAGTTTCTTCTTGCTTGCAAATCTAAATCCCAATTTCTATTTCAAAGATTAGTAAAATCTTTCAGTTGATTTCAAGATTGCATTTTTGATTCATCCCTTTATGAAAAATTAGTATTTCCTTAAAAGTTTTCTAGTTTCTTAAATAGAAAATTTTCATTCTACTGTTATCCGGATATATCTTTCTGGATTTGTTTGTGTTTGCTTAACCTTTTCTTGTGGAGCGCTTTGCTTGTTCGAGGGATTGTTCAAGGGGAAGAGTTCAAAAACACACTTTTTGAATTCCACACACCTTGGAGAGCAAAATCTACAGGTATTCCTATTTTACGGTGTTTTCTCCCTTTTTAAGAACTTAAAAGGAACTTTTTTGTTTGTTTTCTATCACATTCAAAAATTTCAATTTTGGTTCTTAAAAGGAATTTAATCGTATTTGGGAAAGAACTTGTTTGACTTGTCTTCATTGAAATCCAACTCTTCATTTTTAGTGCTTAAAAATAACTTCTTCTTTGTCATTTTTGTTGTATGTTCTTCATCTAGTTTTCTAAATAGGTTGGAAAATTGATCAAAATCGGTAGTGACACTATTTGATTTTTATTTTTCACCCTTGCACAAAAAGCCAAAATCACTAGGTATTAAGCATTTAAACAAAAATTCCTTCCTTACCTCACCTACTTGGAAGTGACATCCAAGAGGAATAGCCTACGCGGTACTCAAGCCATGCTATAAATTCATGGAAGTTCTAGTATATATTGGAAAAGCACCCAACTCCCTTGTTGCAGCGATGTGTGAAATGTGGGGGTAGGCCCCTATATCAAGCCACGTACCGGTATTTTACTTAAGTGCCTTCAGGAATCCTCACTAAAACATTCCCCAAACCATCCTTAGTTTGGCTATCTGAGTCGTTCCTTTTCTAAAAATCCTTCCCTAATATTTTCTTTCTTAAAAGCATGAAAACTTAAAAGAGATAATCACCTACGTTGCTTGAATTGTCTGTGTATTAGTTAGGTCAATATTTTTTTCTGTGTTTGTGCTTGTCTATGATGGTCATCCCCTGGTTACAATCTAGAAAAATGGCTCAATTGGCCCATTCTTCATCCGAGATCACCACTAATGTGGATGTTTCAGCACCCCTCAAGTCTTCCTTAGGACCATTGTTAGTTGGTTCCCCATCTTGGTCATATAATCCTTTCTATCATCCTAAAGTGATCCCATCACATCTAGCTTCCCCTAGACCTTCAAAAGTATCATCTACTTCTAATATAGAGTATGTTCCTCATGGAGATCCTAAATTTCAAGTGCTCCTTGATCACAATCCAGTAGCCCTTATGGATTCTCTAGTGCATAAGTCTATTTGAATATCTGATCAGGGACCACAAATCCAGCAAGTTTATGATTATTCTCATGAACCATCTCAGGCTTTTATAGAATAGTTAGCATAATTTTTCTCACCGCGAAGCACGGAAGAGGGTGGCACATTTGTGCCTCCTTTTTATCTTCCACTGACCATATCAACTGGTTCTCAAATGGTCTTGCCTATTCCTAGTGTCGTGGCTACCTCGGCTACTCCACAAACAACTTTTGATAGGCCCTATTCCTTAGCTATGATGGGTGTATCTGTGCTCTCATAGATTGCTATTAATTCTTCTATGCCATTTATTACATCTCAGGGTCAGTATCTCTCTATGAATCAACCCCTTTCTACGTGTCAGTTGGGTCCTTTTTCTCATCCTCCAGCTGGTCTTTCTTCCAATGCTCCAGCGAAAATGACCTTAACACATCCTCTGGCATCGGTACCCTTAATAACCAATCTGACAGTCAAAAGCCTCATTCAGAATTTTTTCCCCACCATGTCTAATCAAATCAACACCCATGTTCGTTAACCCATTCCGATTCAGTCGATAAGTGTAGGAGCCTACTAATCATAGGCTCCGTCTTTCATTCAACCACCTTTTTCTCAACCACTTGTCATCTCACAGCTTGTTCATACGTAGGATCCTTCACAACAACTACCTCATCAGGTGTCACCCAGAACACCTAGTTATTCCTCTTATCATCCTGTTAATCAGCAGATGAATCCCCCATTAACGCCTTAGCAAAATCTACCATTCACTTCTTATGCAGGACATAACAAAATGCTTCCTCCTCAATCTGATGTCATACAAATTCTTTTCAAGAAAATCACAGACCTAGAAGCCTCCACCAAAGGGGCTCGCCCTTCATACTCTTTTGAAGAAGTGTGTAACGAACCGATTCATCCATCAGTGGCTTTTAAGCCTTATCCTCCCCAATGGGAACTTCCTAAGTTCTCAAAATTTCATAGTCAAGAGGATCCTCAACAGCACCTGCGAGCATTCAAGCACTCTTGCTACCTTATAGTTCAAGATCAGGAGCTTATGCTCTGTACTTTCCCTATGTCTCTAGTAGGGCCTACTTTAGACTAGTACAATAACATTCCCCAACACTTCCTATTTTCTTTCTCTCAATTAGCTCAGATGTTTGTTGAATTTTTTTCAATAAATATCACACATAAGATCTCAATTACAGATCTTTATAACATTCGTCAATTCGATGACGAGTCTATTGCATACTTTATCACTCGTTGGAGAGGTATAATAAATCAATTGTCTTTCTCCCTCCCTCAATCTCAACAGATTGAGCTATTTACTCGATCTTGTGCTAATCACATTTCTTCCACTTTAAGGATCCAAACCTTTCACACATTTAAAGAAGCCTTTACGATGGCACGCAAACTTGAGTCCCATGCCATTGAATAAGGGAAGTTAAAACTTCACTGTAAATCTAAACCAGATTTTTCTCGGTTTACAAAATCAAACCCTTCCACTTCTAACAAAGACAAGAATCAGGGGTCCACCAATGCTATCACATTAAAAACATCACGAACCGATAACACTTCTAATCAAACACCTTGGAAAGAATCCTCTTCTTCTCAAAAAGGACCCTTGTCATCTCGATCTTTTACTTCGTTGGGGAAATCATATGCATCAATCTTAGAAAAAATGTTGAAATTTCACATGATCGAACTTCCCCCTATTAAATTTTTTGATGAGAGCCAAGAACAACCATTGTAGTATAGGGAAAATGACTTCTGTTGTTATCATAGAACCAAAGGCCATGACATTGAACAATGTCAAACCTTCAAAAATCTTGTCCAAAAATTCATTGATAAAGGCGAGCTCATTCTGGATAATCCAAATGCTCCCCCAAATTAGGAACTTGATGTCTTTAAACAACCTTTTCCCAATCATTCCCCAAAAAATGATGCTTCAGGGTCTCAAAAACTAAACACTCATACTATCAACTTTATCTCTACTGAAGAATCTTCTTCTAAAACTAAGCCATCTACGAACACATTGACTGAATCGGAACTTCCTCCCACTCTGTTAAATTCTGAAATTCTACCATCTTTGGACAATTTGTATTTGAATATTTCTCCATTATTGGATATGGATTCATCTCTCCCTACCTCTTTGTCTGATCTTCCATCCATGCCAGAGACAGTGTCATCCTCACCTGCCTCATCGTCAGACGTTCTTTTGATTCTGGAAACATTTACATCCCTTCGATTTTCCACAATGGATACATCTACTTCTGTTTATCCCATTTTCACCATGACTATGCCATTGATAAATATACCTATAGTCATACCAACTTCTCTACCAATGGAAGCATCTTTGATTCTGAATCTTCTCGTTTCCTTTCCTACAGTAGTTACACCCACAACTACTGTACCAGAGGTATCTTCCTCATAGGGAACCACTTCTTCATCATCCACTTCTTCCATCACCGACCCTGCCTTGCCTATTAAGGAAAAATCTAAAGAAATAGCATCGACACCTACACTTTCGGTTCTTGAACTTAAATCAAGACAAATAAAGTCTAACATTCCATCATCAATACCTCACCATCTTCTTCCCCTGAAAAGGTTACAATCACCTTGTGCAGTTGAAGTTGTCACCATCCCCAAAAAAGGAAAACCAATATTTTAGACTATTAAGACTCTTGGTACTTTTCCTCAAAAATCTCTCTCTACGCCTCATAGAAGATTGGATTTATCCCCTAAGAATATGTCTTCTTCTACAACATCCTTTTCACCGGTATCTCATAAAATGGATTTACCCATTAGAAAGGCGTCACCTCTTTTATCAGGACCATCATCTTCATCACCAAAATCCAAGGCACCCTTTGTTCCTCCTATCAAACCTATTTTGGGAGCTCCCTCCTCATCTAAGTCAGTCTTATCTAAATCATCATTTGTTTTGGCCAAGCAACCTTCTTCATCTGTGAAGACCACAACACATGTCACATCCTCGTCTTCCTCAAAATCTATCTTAGGATCTCCTCCACCAAAATCAATCTTGCCTCACTTTCTTCTGTCTCAGGCACCCAAGGTTGCTTCTGCTAATGTTCAAAAAAGAAAAATGATATCTAAAAATACTGTTAAACTAGATAAGCAGACTCTTTTACCTTGACAATTTGCTAAGGCAAAATAGGCACCTTCTTCATCTCTGGCCTCATCTTTGTCTACCAGATTATATACTAAAACTTTTCGTCAACTTGTCCATTCTTCATCCATATTTCTTCCTCTGATCAAACCCTATAATCCTAAAGGAGTAAACCTTCTTGGTTCAACTTTGATTTGATTTGTGCTTACCACCACACCCCACAACATGACACCGAGGGATGTAAAGCCCTTCAATCTGTCGTTAATAGTCTCTTGGAAGAAAGTGATCTTTTGCTAGAAGAGGAGGAGGAACAAATATCTCCTGTCATCTCAATTACATCTGAGCCTGAATGGTCTACCCAGACCTCTAATTCTATTAATTCCACTCAGGATGATCTTCCACCGTCTCAAATTGACACAATTCACATCACCACTAGAGCACAATAGTATGGTAATCCATCACCATCTACATCTTGGCCATGGATTGTCATTTCTATGGCCCTTGAAGGAGTTCCTCCTTCCTCATCATCCTCGAGACCTCGGGTCTCTATTCGTGCTTCACCTTGGGCTCAGGTTCCTGTGTTAGTTGAGGAAAGTGTTATGAAACAACTTACCCATGCTCCGGTCAAAATGTCTCTTTTTGACCTCATTCAATCATCTCCACAACATCATCAGGCTCTGATTGATAATCTATGTCATATCGCAGTGAATTCAGATGAGCCCTAGCCTTTCAAGATGGTTGTTGGATTAAATAGACCATCAACCACCATTTCCTTTGAGGATTCTAAAATTCCTCCCCTTTCTTTTGAGGATTTGGAAGCTCCCCTCTTTATCACAGTTCAAATCAACAACACTACGTTAAAACGCACTATGATTGATAGTGGTGCTGCACTCAATGTCATTTCCTCTCACACATTCGAGCAACTTAAGCTACCAAAGAACGTAGTGTCACCATTGTCTTTCTCCTTTCGATCATTTAATGATCAGTTGGTAGTTACTTTAGGAACTATGGTCTTGCCCATTTGGGTAGGTAAGAAACTGCTTCATGAGCTCTTTTACATTGTTGAAGGGAAATTCCACTACAATATGATCCTTGGACACTCCTGGATTCGTATAATGCATTGCATCCCATTAACCCTCCATCGATGCTTGAAATACCAGTACGAGGGAAAAATCTATACTCATCCAGGAGATCCTTTTCCTTCCGCACTATGCGACATGACCACAGGGTCTGCCCCTCTAAAGGAGAATGCTTGTTCTCCTAAAGAGGCTTCATCCTCTTCCATACCTGCAAAAAAACTACCAGATTTACAAAATCTGGAAGAGGATGTTGAATCATTTTTTTGCTAGGAGAGCTTCCTCTTCTCTCTTTTGATGCCCATCTCAAACCTAATGAGTATGGTAGACCAGAAAAACAACCTAAATATCGGCCAAGTCTTGGTCACATTGTCACCATTGGTCTACCCAATCAACAGACTAACTTCATTTACGGTGGTCTTGATACACCTCGCTATCACCCAGATTCTCCCCCTAGGGCCAAACCCTATTTAGCAAGGTTTGATTGTTTACAGAATCCCGCATTCACAAAAATTTATTTATATCAATGCACGTGGAAGGGATTTGGCCTGGGAAAGTATGAACAATATATAGATGACCTCACATCCATGCCAACTCTTAAACCACATCAAAAATTTGGTTTAGGATTTAAACCTCTCTCAAAGGCCACCATCACCATTCTCGATGAGCCTCTCTCCATTGAGGAACCATCTTCTCCCACCAGGTCAGAAGCATCACTTGATGCGGATGACACCATTTCCATCCCATCTAACTTTTTTTTAGTCAATATCATTTCCATAGGTCCATTGACATATAAAACTAATGGTTAATCCACTTCCATACCATTAGTCTTCCCTAAAATAATTGGAGATGACTCTCCCACTGTTAAGACTATCCACTGTACGGATGATGATTCTATCCTCACCTACCTGGGGGTAGAGGACTCTTATCTTCCTAAAACCATTCCTTCTGACACGTCTATGCTTCTCAATCGACGCCACTGTCAACCTTAATATAGGGACTTCTGAAGACCCTTGCATCATTAAGGTCAGCCAATCTCTTAATCCACAGGAGTTAGGAGACTTTACCACATTTCTTTCCAACCATCACCAAGCTTTCTCTTGGTCATACGAAGATATGCCAGGACTGGATCTTGATATTGTGGTCCACAATATCATTACTCTACCATACATCAAACCGGTTAAACAAAAATTGCATAAAATGCACCATCATGTAGCGCTTCTTGTCAAAGAAGAGTTGCAGCGCTTGCTTTCTGCTAACTTCATCCAACCCATTGATTATCCACAATGGGTTTTGAATGTAGTACCAGTAACTAAAGCTACTGGGAAAATTTGAATTTGTATCGACTTCCAAGATCTTAATCTCGCTTGTCTAAAAGATGATTTTCCTCTACCTAATATCGATCAACTCATGGATTTAACTGCAGGTCATGAGATGCTTTCTCTTATGGATGGTTTCTCTGGATATAATCAAATTCTCATCGCACCAAAGGATTAGCATAATACTTCCTTCATAACTCCTTGGGGGACTTTTTGTTATCGTGTCAAGCCTTTCGGTCTTAAGAATGCAGGAGAAACCTATCAATGAGCAATGACCTACATCTTCCATGATCTCTTATACAAAATTGTGGAAGATTATGTTGATGATATCCTCGATGAATTTAAACACCGTCAGGATCATCTTTTCATTCTTGCACCTCTCTTCAAGAGGCTCATTCATTTTTGTCTTCACCTAAATCCATCTAAATGCATGTTTGGCGTTATTACTGGTAAACTCTTAGGATTTATCATTTCTATTAGAGACATTAAAGTCAATCCCACAAAAAAAAGGCTATCCTTGAGATGCCTCCCCCTTCTAACTCAAAACAGCTCCACAGTCTTCAAGGACTGTATTCAATCAGTACGTCATTTTATCTCGCAACTATCAGACCATTATGAACCTTTTCATCATCTCCTCCATAAGAATGTTCATTTTGAATGGGATGAGCATTTTCAAAAGGCCTTAGATGATCTCAAAGCTTATCTTCTTTCTCCACCTGTGCTTAGACCTCCATGCGAGGGGGAGCCATTCCATCTTTATATTTCTATGACTGACCATGCTTTGGGAGCCATGATCTCAAATCAGGATGCTAACAGTAAAGAAAAAGCCGTATATTACATTAGTCCGTACTCTTCATGAGTATGAAACATGTTATTCTTAAGCTGAAAAATTATGTTGTGCTCTCTTCTTCGCAACTTCTAAGCTTCATCACTACCCTCCTCAATCACAAAACTTATATTGTTACAAGTTTCAATCCACTCAAGACAATGCATGCAAAACCTTATCACAATGATCATATCACTTGTTGGCTCATGCTTATGACAGAGTTTGATCTTGAGTTCATCTCACAAAAATATATCAAGGGTCAGGTCATTGCAAATCAATTAGTTGATACTCCTCTTCCAGAAACTCAAATTTCCCTTGCTCGATTCCCAGATGAGTGCATTCAACAAATTGATTTCATTCTTTCTCTGTTTAAAATAAAACTCTTCTTTGATGGGTCCAAATGTCAGCAAGGGGGAGGTGTAGGTTTTGTCATGATTCCTCCTTGGGGTGCACCTATCTCTATCACACACAAACTTAACTTTGAGTGTACCAATAATATGGCTGAATATGAAGCTCTTGTTTTAGGTCTTCAGAATTCCATTAATCTTGGCACTCACCATATCGACATCTTTGGTGATTCTGAGCTCATCATTAATCAAGTCACAGGTGTCTATCAATGCAAAAATGATATTCTTCAAAAATATCATGATATTGTTCTCTTTTAATTTCAACCTTTTGATAAATTTACTATCCAAACTATCCCTCGCACTATGAACCAATTCACGGATACAATGGCTTCTTTAGCCTCACTTATTCTACCTTTTACCGAAGAATCACGACTTTCTATGGTTGTGCAGCATTTAGACTAACCCTCTCATCTCAAGCATTTGACTTCAGTCAACGCCGTTACGACCAACACTCAATATGAGTGGTATCAGCACATTTTTGATTATATATCTCATTCATTTCTCCCTCCAGATCTGACATCCAATGGCAGAATATATTTTATCCTACGCGCTAATTGTTATACTATTCTTGGGTGGAATCCTCTACAAACGTGGTTTTGATGGTATTTTGTTTCCGTGCCTGAAAACCCCTGAATCATCTAAAACTATTGAGGAGGTCCATGATGGTATCTGTGTTGGACATTTTAGTGGCTTGGCCATAGCTAAATGCATCTTACATTTAGGTTATTATTTTCCTTCTCTTAATCGAGAATGTTGTGAATACACTAAGAAATGTGTCAAGTGTCAACAACATTCTAATCTTACACATGTCCCTAGTCAGGCTTTGCAACCTACAACAGAATTTGTGGCCTTTTTCACAATGGGGTCTTGATCTCATCTATCTCATCAATCCCTTCTCTTCACAGCATCATCACTCTATCATTACTGCCACATAGGATACTTCACTAAGTGGGTAGAAGCTATTCCTCTTTCATTGACTAAAGCTAGACCCATTGTTGATTTTGTTTATCAACACATCATTTGTCGCTCTGGTGTCCCACACAAACTCATCATAGATAATGGTAAATCTTTCAAAAACATCGATTTGTAGAACCTTTGCGACGTGTTTAAAATCAAACTCGTCTTTTCTTCTCCATACCATCCCCAAGCTAACAGCCAGTTCGAGGCTTCCAATAAAACCTTGCGTAATATCCTCACAAAGGTAACTAGTCGAGCTAGTAGGGATTGGCATTTACATATCCCTTTTGCTCTTTGAGATTACCAAAATATAATTTGTACTCCTAACTGGTTCTACTTCCGTTCTCTCTCATCTATGGGTCTGAGGCTGATCCTTCCTTTAGAAGTCCAGATCCCATCTCTTCATGTCTCTCTTAGAGAATTTTTCTCTGATGACGAATATCATCAAAATTCATCTAGCACAACCTGAATTGCTCGATGAGCAATGTCTCAATGCTCTCAAGCATCATCAGGTCTATCTTGAGTGTGTCAAACATGCTTATAATAAGAACTTACAACACCGTGACTTCGAAATTCAGTGATCTTATTCTTAAAGAAAAACCAAAATGTCACTACAGTAGAACAGAGTCAGTGTGGTAAGTTTGCTCCTAACTAGATGGGTGTGTACATAGTCACTCATAAATATGGGTCTAGGACTTATCATCTATTTTACATGGATGGTGTACCTGAAATGGAACCTCTTAATGCTTTGCATCGAAGGCCCTTCTACTGTTAAAATTTATCTTACACGATCTTGGTCACAAAACAAATCATTTCATAAACCTACAACCAGTCATGTAATTTTGTAAGTGATTTGGAACTATGTGGTTCTTCTGTGTTATTTCCTTCTATACCTTAAAAATGAGTACCACACGGCTCATACTCAATGGAATTTTCCTTATGGATATGTTCCTCCTCATAGTAGGAACACCTTAATCACTACTTCATCTGTCCTAAGTATTTACCTTAATCAAATCTACTTGGGACATGAGTACGTGTTTGTATACATTTTCTTCCCCTCTATCTACTTTATCTGGTCTAAACTCAGCTTCTGTCAAAGCTCAAAAAAAAAATATGCTATCCTAAAATTCCAAAAGATAGACTGATCCCTCGAAGGATAGCTATCCATGACTTATCAAATAGATCAAAAAGTATAGACCATTCCCTTGAAGGATGGCTATCATAAAATTCAAAATACAGACCGCTCCTTGGAAGGATGGATGCTTATTTCATGGAATTTTCAAGGCTTCTCGCATTAATCAGCCTTTACAGTAACAAACTTCCTTTTCAACCAATTTGTTTACTCTTTAGCATCATTGAAAGACTTCCCGTATCGATCAATCTTCCTATGTCTTGAAAACTTCCCGGATTGATCAATTTTCTCTTCTATTAAAACAAAAATCATGAAGCTGAGATATAAGACCTTTTCGATCATATGGAGATCTTATTTTTCCAATATATATGAGCACGTATTTTGTCCTTTGTACATTTCGACAAGATGCATACTTACTTCGCATTCCATCTATCTCTTAGATCTAGTTTGTGACTGACTAGTGTCAGGTTCATTTTATCTGTATCTGTGGCCTTATATGGATCGTCTTTCAGTTTCCTACCAAAGTCTCTATTTATGGTCGGTTAGGTGCCTAACTTATCATTCTTTTTCCTATCTAGGTGTATTGCTTTTTTAATATCATTACATCCTTTGTTGTCACAAGGAGCATTTCCACTCAACATGTTAATTTAATCAAAATTTATCATCTATCTATATTCATCATATCTACTTTGTCTAAATACATATCAAAGCATGTATTGCAAACACATGTTAATTTCATCAAAATTAAATTAACATCTTAAACATATCAAATCTATCAATCACATCAAATCACATCACATCTAATTTATCCTCTAAATACATTTGTCTATGTCCATCAAAAGTAGACTACATCTATCCATATCTACCAAAATTAAATGTCTAAGTATAATTACATAACACAAAAAATGATGAATATATATATATATATATATATATATATATATACATGTGTGTCTGTACAAAAAAGAATGGATGGGTTTCAATCAAGCCATCTGTATCATACATCAAAAATGCCTTCAAATTGAGGCTACATCAGTATATAGGTACAAAAATAACATCTCTATATAGTAAATTCAGATAGTGGAAGACACTATCTCCTCCACCTTCCTCTGGCCTAGGCTGTCTCTCCTGGCCACCCCCTATCAAGCTAGAAGCACCTGCTACTAGGGCCCTACTACCACCTTGCTCTCTCCTAGTGCTCCCTCTCTCTAATGCACCACTAGTTGTGGTTGTCACTACTCACCTCCTCACACTGAAACGAGGCACATCAGGGGCATGTTGTGCCAAGGCATCCTCATAGTATCTCACCTTGGTAAGAAGGGCCTAATAGGTGCTCAAACTCACCATACCAGGTGCTCATAATGGCGCTACTGGTGGCCCTCCTGATGCCGCACCCTGTGACCCAGACTCTGAAGTGGTGCCTATATCACCGTACTTGGCCTTGAGGGCCTCTCTATGTCGATGGTAGTGATCCCTCTGCTAGATCACTATATCTCACTCCTGACGTACTGTCTCTCTCTAATATCAGTGCATCCCTCTCCTCCATCATAGCTCTAATATCCTTGAGGGCAACTTGGTGTACATGTGTCAGTGCAGTGTGCTCTCCCTCCAGTCTCTCCAGCACTGTAGCTATGTCCTCCTCATCTGCGTCTATAGATGTTGGGAGGTGTCATTGTAGCTTTGTAGAGTACCATGCCACGTAACCATCATCTACTCCTGCATCATCATCACTATCTTTGTAAGGTGGGGCCTCCCTTAGTGGATCTGTCAGGATCAAAACTGGTAGATTAGTCTCTCTGCTATCCTACCTATATGGCATATAGGTGGTCAGGACTATCTGTACTAAACCAAACTACCTTAGTACCCGTATAAATGGGACACACTCCCACATATCTGGCCTGTAGCCCCTAACCACCCTGCTCTATCTCAACTCCACCAGGTGAGTGTCCTGACCAGCCCATGTCAGGTAGATCCGATATAGTCTACAAATGAATTGCTCTAGTGTTAGCATCCTAAAGCACTCAGTATACCACTCCGTAGATGTCCCTGTATCTCCTGGGGCCATGTCGTCTCACCATCTTCAGAATCCATAATCAAGGCCCCCCTCTGCTATTGGCATCTTTGGAAGCCCTGATGGCCTAATCACTATTATGTGCTCATATACCCATCAATAGAGCACAAAGCTAACATCGATACATGTCTGTCTACCAGTGGTGTACATCCATAACTCATAATATATCTGAATTATCAGGGCATCGGAAAATGCAAACACTTTCCTAAACTCCAAGATGTCACAAACACAGTCTAGTAACAGCAATGGAAATCTCCCACCTCCTAAATCTAGCATATAAAAATAAGAGATAGCCATCTGGATCAGTGCTATCCATCTACTCCTGGCATCATCCTATCTATAATGTGAGGCTATCCTCACTGCCCAAGACACTATCTCTAAATCGTCTGCCCTATCTCCATACAATCATCTTAGGGCCCTCTATTAATGCTCTCGTGGAGTAATCTCAATCAGGTCCCCAGTGATTGGCAACCTCAGGATCCTATATATATCCTCATGGGTGATGGTCATCTCACCCGTCTTGAAACAGAAAGTGCATGTCCTTCTATCCCATCATCGTGCCAGTGCTCACATCAACTCTACATCTCAGGGCACCCATCGGTAGTATCGAAATTCCCCAATCCTGGATATCTCTAGGTGATGCCAATCTGCATCAGTCACATCAGGGATGATGGTCTATAGAATCTCAACAATAACATCCCACATATGTAAAGCCTCGTGTGCCTACATCACATGACATCATGGACAGTGTTAGCTACTTATTTATCCAAATCCAAACATAAAAAAATCACTCCAATCGGTGTCAATTGAGTTAAATCGACGTCGATCTAGTTTAGTCGATGTCAATTGAAACCAATTAGTGCCGATTGAATTCAATCGGCATAGATTTTTCCAATCGATGCCGATTGAAAGGCCAAATGCCCAAAATACTCTGGCCTCTCATTTATCTAGTTTTTTCCTAAAAATTAGCATCCTAATATGCTATTTCATGATAAAACTATATAGCAAGTTTAGGTAGATCCAGTTACCCCATGTCATGTCCTCTTCCACTTATGGCTGGTCCAAGAGGCTTCCATGTTGCTCAAAATCAATTTTTGACTCTCTCTAAAACAATCGTCATGGAGTAAATAAATCGTTCACATTTTCCTTTCTCATATTTATATGTGTTTGGTACGGTCGGCACTGATTTTTATGGTTGGTGCCGATTGTTTTAGTCAACATTGACTTTAGCTTGATCGATGTCAATTTAGGCCCATCGTTGTCGATCGGTTGCAATTTTGCTTCTCCACATCACTTTCTTCTATCTTCTAATTTTTTTTCCATAGTGTTAATGCTTGGCTTATTTATCTGGTCATTATTATGCCCTGAGTGTTGCCTTTTGGCACATACTTTCGATATTATCACCCATTTTGATTCTATTCCCTGTACATGGGTCACTCACATTTGTGGTAGATTAAAGATAACAGGTCTGTAGGCACTAACGTCGTCTGCTTCATAGACCATCTAGTTGTCCCTACCAATGTGTCACTCTTTAGGTGCTACTATTTTACAGCCCTCCTTACACTCACGGGTCTGTAGGTACTAACGTCATCTCATGAGAAGACCATCTAGTCTGCCCTACCAATGTGAGTTCCTTAGGTTGTTTCCTTTTTTATTATTTTCGTGCATCATCAATGATCAGATCTACTCTACGCATCTAGTTGGGGCATCCTGCATTTTCATATACCTTTTTCAAACTTGGGATCGGTTGTTCTTGCGGGACCCATCCCATCCCTAGTCTGAGGGGGATCACATCATCACTTTTTCCTCCTTTCTTCCAACTCCTTGTTTTTGTCTTACAAATTTTCTTATCACAAGTTACTTGACAAAAAGGGGAAAAATGTAGACACCTAAAATTGGCTACCCAATATAGTGTCTCCCACGTTCGTTTACCTTCTCGGGTAACCTGGGGCACCTTTATATCACCACTTCTCCCTTAGGGTATTATTTAAATATTTGATTTAAACATCTATCCTAAGTTTATTATACCCCATTATGTTTTACCCATGGATAATTAAATATTAACTATTTAATTACAAATTTTACATGTATCTTAACCACTTATCTACCCCATATCAATTCCTAACTTCTCATATCAATTCTATCCATCTATCTCCCCCTATTTCTCCTCCCCCCAAACCTTGTAGTGGGATATTTCCCGTATTTGAGTCAGAGGGATCAATTGCATCTTGCTAAAAAGGTCCTTTTTAGCCATTTTGGGAGTCAGTTCCTTAATTGGCGCCGATTGGTACTTTGACGATGCCGATTTTTCAAAACGGCACCGACTATACACCAGTCGGCACCGATTACAAATACAGGGCCAAAATTTAGTTTTGGTTGGACAAAAAGAACGATAGAGAGTTTTGAACATCAAGTCTGAGCATTATTTATCAAGTGAAAGTGAATTCTATCCAAATCAATCCCTGAGAGGAGTACTATTACTCTGCCCCCACCATATCGACATCATGAGCCTTCATTGATCTCTTGGTGACTCTGCTCCTACATCCAGCAAAGTTGGAGCTTCGTCAGTATCCCTACGACTCTTGTGGATATGGCAGACATTGACAATCTAGTTTTCATTGTTTGTTTCTCCATCTTCCTCCAATTTTCCCCCTAGTTGATGCCGACCAATCCCAATCTATGTCGATCGGTCTGCAGAAAGGTAAAAGAGTTCAGGTAACACAAATCCAGCATTGTTTTCATAGTTTCTTGTTTTTTGTTGCTTTCTCTCTGCTATTTACATTCTGTCTATTATTTTTTATCAGAAAATCTAGACATTTACTTACATCTTTTATCATGTATGCCTCTTTTTTAATTGAAAATGTGGACTGACCTCCATTGAGGGAGCTTATCGCTTCCTGGACCTGCTTCTTGGGCATTCCACCCAAATATCTTTTAACATTGTCTTTTTCTGTCAAGTATCTGTGTCTCGTAGGTTTCTCATATCTACTTTTCAAGATTTCTCGTGTGTGCCCATTTTGTCTATATTGGATTTCTTTTCCACCTACGTCTTCGGATATGGTCTTATCTATCAGGTATTAATTTCATTTGAGTTTTTCAAGGTTTTTGTGTTTATTTTGGTACATTAACTTGGACAGGTAACAAGCGCATAAATTCTTGATCTACAAACTTGATGATGAGATGATGTCATTATTTTTGTGAAACCTTATTAACACAATGAAAAATGATCCTAGAAATACACAAGGTCCCATAAAAACCACACAATTAATGGTGAGCATCAGAAGGTGTAATTTGAGATGGAAAATACCTTCTCAAACACCTTGTTTCATCAAAACTGATGTAACTTACAAAATTATCATCATGACAACCCAAAATATTTCCAACAACATCATGAAAAACCCTACTAACTTCTCCAATCATCAATATGGCTCATATATCTCTACATCATTTCAACCCTTCTCATTCGCATTACTATCCCTTAGGGTTTTACATTATTTATTATAGGGTTAATTCAATCAACACTATAAATTATTAAGAAACCTCCCCAAAAGTCCTAAATAACCTTAATACATCATTTCTCAGTCACCGACATGCCTTTGTGATCTCACATGGCTCTACAACTTATCCTCATACCTCCAAGCACCTAGACCTGGTCTAGATGAAAACCTGCAACTAAGTCTTCCACCTATACCTAAACCCTAAAATTCATGTGAGTTCCTAAAAAATATTTAAACATCCTCTCCATGTTGCTTTTATGCTCCTCAAGATACCAATAAACTCAAACCACTGTGCACTACCACCTAGGCTAGCTAGCTTAACTAACGAGGCTTGCTAGACCAAGTCAATCTCAATAAAACACCTCATGCCATCATAAAATTATATGAATCTCCATGTCATCAACATATTAAGTATGCTATAACACATCTCCATCATCCTATTTTTGATTAATGAGATTTTACATCAATCACAACACCTAGTGCTCAACATGCCAACAATCTCCCCCTTTTTACATTACTTAGAAACTTATTACTTATACATCATATTATTCATCATCCTTGGCTTCTTATAATCTTATTTTTGAGATAAAACATCACAAAAATTCACCATTTGGGCTCACAAAATTGATTTTCTTCACTAATCTCAATATTGTCTTCTTTTCTATTCTTGAAATCATTGTAGAAATCCTTGAAATGATGCATACAACTCATACACATGCCAAAAATGATGAAACAATGATTATAACATCAAGTTACATCCTTTTGTGTCCATCTAAACTTTACAAGCCTCAAAAACTTACTTATTTCTTTCATGTCTTATCATTGCACAACTTTGGGATTGAGTTCCCTAAACACCTTCCTCATTGTACTTCAGACTAACTGTAGTAGAATATAGACACCCATAAACACAATGAAATGGATTCTCACATACCCCCCTATAATTCTGACACCTTTATCCAATATAAACCATAATAATTTATATTCTCACCTTATTTACATGAGTTGGATATGTTTTCATCTTCGTTTGTATGTTTAGGAAACACTTCTTGAGTCAAACACACACTCATCCTTGAAATATACTAGCACACTTTCCTTCATTTTTCAATTTAGGAACTCAAACCTTCTAAACATCCTTCATAACTTGTTTGGGAGTGAAAAGGACCCACTTTCCTTACTAGCCCATCTCAGATATGTAAATCATCCTTTTACCATACACCCTAGTATTGTACCCTCTTGAAAGCTTTAACTAATTCTTATAAAACATATAGCCATCTATCTAGACTTACTAGGTTTACTTGGAACTTATATAAAATGAATGAGATCAAAATCTATCACTTTGTAACTTTTAATACCTTTACAATGTTCTATCATGTTCTTCTCCAACTTCTCCATCGTGACAAGATCCATGCTAATCAAGAACACACCTTCTTTAACATTCACAGTCTTGACCATGATTAGTTTTATTTATTTTTATTCATGATATATGAAAGTTATTTTGAGAAAACTCAAATTGATTCAAGACAAAATTTCATTACTTGTAGATCCAAATGATCACCTACTAATCTGTAACCTTTCATTTTCTCTTCATTTCAGTCAACTAACACTCTATCAAAGTGTCCTTACGATCTAGACAACTCTTACAACTGTCCTAATTATGTAGTCTATGTCCAAGTGACAGATTAAGCTTACACACCACACTATCTTATCATATTCCTATTTAAAATTATAGCAAAAAGCTTTATTAACCATGCACATACTTGGCAGTAAAAATAACTCCTTTACTACCTTTAATAATAGCATACCTTGATTTATATGGGCATCAATTTCAATTTGTCATGAAATCTTCAAGTCTTCTACCTCACAATTTATTAATGGTTCTTATGTTTCACACCTTGTACTTGTAGGTATTCATATTATCAAGGATTCTTGTTTTAAGAGTCAAAAATACCTCCCCAAACTTGATTATGTCTATATAGACCTATAACAACCTATCTAATACCTTTGGTTCCTCGACACAACTCATATCTTCCCTTCAACTTCTTGACCACTCCATTGGCTTCCTCTATGAAAAATCACACTTTATTGATAATCTAAAACATTTCTAAGTGTTTCACAACTCACAATAAATAGATTTGGATAACATTCCTTACCTATATCATTTTAGTTCTCCTTTCATAGTCACTGTAGCTCATCATTTTGCACAATTTCATTCTTTCCAAAATTTATATCAACTGAGACTATTTATCCTTTCACTCAATTAAATTACATTTCCAAGTTAGGATCCTTGAAACCTTGATCACTTGATGGAGGACTAGGAATAACCCCCCTATCTCTAGAATCCATTAAGAGACCTGTAACCCTATGTAAAGCTTTAAGAAACAAGCTTACATATCTCTAATTTGTCTCTGTATTGGATTATAAAGTTATCACCAAGATGTAAATCTTCATTTTAGACATTAATAACCTAATCATCCTTTTAAACTCCTTTCATAATTTACTTGAGATGATATTACAAACCTTAAACAATAGAGAAACCCCATTATAGATCCTTCTCAAGGTGCACTAACGAGATTAAGACATACAATCTTGTTTGCATTTTTTTCAAAAACATTATATACTTGAGATTACCCTTCAGAATTTCAACCTCCTTCTAAGGGAGCATTATAAATATTTTTAAAACACTCCTTAATTCACTTCTAAACGAGGAATTGTTTTTGTTTACTAATTAGACATATGCCTTTAATGATTTAATTGTACAAAATAAAAGTTAAGTCCAACATAAAATATTTAAAAATTTTCAGATAACAAATCAATAAAAAATGTGCATAAGAATGGGTCAACTAGATCCTATTCGATCCCCCTTAAGGTGCTCTTTCGATTCATCACCCAAAGTAAACTTGTTAGTGCCCTTCTTGGCATTGATTTTAAAGTGTTTTTTCAAAATGTCTACCTAGGGTTCAATCAATCAAATCCCATCCATCATCACACACTTAGTTAGAACTACATTAACCGGAAAGTGTACTACCATGTGATACTTTGGCCAAAGTTTATGATTCATGCATTGCATGATCTGTTTCTAGACTGCACAAAGTCTCTTAAACATGTCCCATCACCATGTCACTTCGTTATGTTATTAGAATTGAATCAGTCAATTAAAATTAATTTAATGCAAAGTTATAAAAAGGTACAAGATCTTTCACCCTGTACGTTGGACATGCATGTATCAACTTATGTTGGCTATGGGGGAGAAATAAATTACTTGATGATGTAAGTCATCGTGTGTACTCTTTTTATCCCATAGGAAACCTAAGTTGTCACATATTTGTCCAACATACATGCTGAAACATTTTACACCTTTGTATAACTTAGAATTAAGTTAATTTTATTTAACTAATTCAATTATGAATTTTCATCAATTAAACTAATCATTCAAGATACAACTCATACATCTATGATCACAAAACTTGTATAGCTTGGTCAATTGCGGATTCCTGAGTGCACTGTTATCCAAACCTTCTTGTTGGGAGTAATTCATTCATGACCAAGAAAAATTAAAACCATATATAGACATGATTTTTGATCTTTTAGGTGTGTGAAAAAACTTTTGATCCAGTTCTCATGAAAACTCTCCCTTTTTCACCTTTTCCTTATATAGATGATAATGCTTCTTGTCGCCCTATTTGAGTGGATTTCTTGACCTATCTTGATTTCTGGTGATTTAAAAAACTTGATGAATATTTTTATGAGTACCCATTTTCCTATTATATTTTTTATAATAATTTTCAAGACCATTCTAACAAAGTAAATCACTATTTTCTCTTACAGTTATGACTAAATTAGATCTCCTTGAGTACTACATATCCTAGTCTGAGATCTGAAACATTTTTCAATAAATTTTACGTTCTTATTGACATAAACCTTTTAAATATTCAAGAAAAATTTGTGTATATGTTTTTCACTTGATTTTATCTTTTAATAAGAAGTTTAGAGGAACCAAAACTTGTAATAACTCAAACTACTCCATAAGGTTTCTTGTAGCACATTGTTACAGTGTTCTAAGACTTATTATACCCTGAATTACATGAATGCATTTCACATTTATTCTACTAAGTTGATTCTTCATTTTGCACATGTGTAACCATTGACACCTTATTGGTCTTCCTTAAATGTGCTTAAAATCTTCTCCTTACTTATCCATGTGGACTCTCATGACAACATTTAAGTCATCCAAGTCATAAATCTAGGAATGAGATCAAACACTTGAAATCAATGAACTCATGACAAGATTTGAATCTAACATATTTATTCTTTGACTCTAATTTCAAAATATAATAGGATTCCCTTTAAATTCCAACACGACCATTCCTCAAGATCGAGAGCCAACAAGACCTTATACTTAGACCAACATCCTGACTCATAAGGACTATATAAATAAATTACCTAACCATACCTTGAAGGATCAATGAAACACTTAAAAAATATTTAAACCATTATTGCCTCATGACACAATAGAAACAAATTAAAAATTTGACTATAAAACCTTAACAAATATTTCTCCATAGAACATTACTCTCTGAAATTTTGACACAGACCTTGAGTCTTATAAGGGCTTGTCTTAGACCATAATTTCTCATTAAGGCATTAGATATTTCTGACAAAGCATAATACACACTCATAAATGTTGAAGAAACAACATAGACTTATTAACACATCTTGAACATGACTTAACAAGATTGAATCAAACCATATTTTGACACAGACCGGGACCAAAAGACTAAGATCACAAACCAATAGGAAATTTTACATACCTTCACATGCTTCAAATCTGATAGGAAGGTGATTCTATGAATCCTAATAGTGGAAACCATCACATATGCATTCACCTAGCAAGGTAAAACCTTCATGCCCAAATGGGACATGATACCAAGATCCTTCTTCAACTCTCTTAACTTCTATAGCTTTTCTTCTCTATTAAATTTCTTGATGTCTTCTTGAGAAGTTAATAACAACTCTTGATCTTCTACAACAAATAATAGACCTTTATGTGCAATAGGTTCATTATGTCTAGAACTAAAAAATTTGGAACCTTTTTTTTCCTTCTTGAGTAGATTAGACATGAGCTTTTCCTTTACTTTTCCAACATGATTAGTCTTAAATTCATCCTTCCTCTTGTATGTGTGCACTTCTACCCTACAATACCTTGTGATGTAACTGACCTTATTACATTTGAAACAAGGATAATAAATATTATCTCTAGAATCTCCATCAATTTGTTTAGAACCTTTTTTTATGACATATCTATCTACAAGTCCAATTTAATTGCAACTATAACACAAAACTCCATATTTACTTTCATTCCTTAAAATTTGATTTGGATACCCTTGATGACAAAATTTGGAAATATGGCCCTTATTATGGAAACTATAACTTGCAATATCTCTTTACTAATATAAATGATCATGCAAACCATTGCTCCATGGAAATGCATTATTAAGAAATCTCCTATAGTACCTAGCTCTATGATCAAAAGTATTTCAAGATTAAATAACACCATTGGACTTACTTGTAGACTTCATTGTAGTGGGATACCTGATAAATTTCTTCATATCTTTAGATGCATTACTAGGAAAAAAAATTCATCTTCATACTTTAGAGAATGCTCTTATTTGTAGCCTAAACTAGATTTTTCATTTGTTTCCCTTTAGTTATCCAATATACCATTTAGAGATTCTAAAATTTTCTCCAACCTCTCACAGGTTTTCAAGCTACTGTGTACCTACTCTAACTATGATTTTAAGGATCTCAAATCATCCTCATACCTGATGCAGTATTCCTCTTTGGTCTTTAAGGATTTAGACACCCTCTCCACTTATGAATCCAAAACCTGAATGGATTGACCATATTGATCTACCATGCAACACATTTGTTCTTGAAAACTATGAATAATTCATTTTTAAACATAATACTTCTTTCTGAGGCCGTCTTCAACATTTTAATTCAAGAGGATATCCTTCAAGTTATCAAACCTCTCCAAAAGGACCTTGCTGTCATTAACCTAGAAAAATGTGAAAATTTTATATTTTTTTAAAATTTTGGTGAAGTGACCAATTTTCTAAATTTATTTCCTTTGTGAGGTCTTGAGGAAGTGAAAAATCTAAAACAATTACTTTTTCAAGTGTTTTGGGTCAAAATGTGTGTATAGCAGCAATTTTTGATTCTAGAGGAACACGATGAAAAATTTCCTCTGGGCCTCCTGTTCCTCACATTCTCACTTTACCAAAATTACTCTTGTTTCAATTTTTGTAGATCTTTCTGTGTTTCATGGAACTAATCTTCAAAGTCCTTTATTTCCCACAAGTCGTTTCTTTTTGCAAATACTTTGTATTGCAAGATTTTTGAGTGTTTGTGGAATGAAAGAAACTTTCTATTTATAGCTATTTGTTCTTTGTACCCCCTCATCACCCTAAATAAATTTAATCATTTAATATGCAAGTAGTTTAGATATTTGGGAAACCCAAGCCCCTTGTTTGATTGGACCTTGTATTCCCCAAAAGCTAATTTTTCTGTAGTAAACTTGGTATGCTTTATATTTTGGGAATTTCGGTTGCTTGAGGTACTCATAATCCTTATACCACCCGAGCCTTTGTTCCCCAAATCCCCATGTTCTTTTCATTGACATTTCATCCATAAGTCTTTCCTTCTCTTCATGCGAGCCTCCTTAGTGTTCCTTGTGTTTCAAAACTTTTCGGTATGTTCCCCACAAGCACGTATTTTCCACATCTTATAGCCTTTATTCACATTATGACTGTTTCAAGAGTTTTTGGTAGACAATTTTCTTCTTTCCTCGGGCCTTTATTTCTCCGTAAACCCTTTATAACTAAAATATACAGGAAAGTGTTGTTAAAATGTTCTTGAAACATCCCCATTCTCCATATTCCATTCAAATCATCATTTTGACCATTTTATCGATCCATCTAGTTTAAACGGGGTATAAGTTACTCATTTTGACCATTTCAAAATCATGAATATCACTGTGCCTTTTCATTTTCACTCTTGTGCCCTCAAAAATGTTTTTTAACCATAATTTGATGATTTTTGGGCCATTTTCAAAAATTCAAATATCTCCAGGACAATTTTTCAAACATTGTCCTTCTTGTAATAAAGGTGAGTCATTCTAGAGCCTCCTAGTTTTACTTGGTATTAAATTTATTTTTGTTTACTTCTCCTTAGTTTCTCATGAAATCCATTGTTTTAGCTCCATTCCTTTGAGTATTTCCCCTCATTTTCCACCATGAAGTTCCAGTATCGGGGGTATGAGCACATCTCTTCTTTAAAAAAAATTGTGCTGAAAATAGGACATAGTGATGTGATACATTTTAATCTAGGTGATTTTTGGTCCCGAATTACTGATGATGTTCCCACTTTGATGGAACCATTCATTAAAAAAAAGTGGAATTTACTATCCTTCCACTTTTTCCATCTTTGTTTAGTGAATTGATATTGTCCTTACCCATGCTTCATGTTTTGATTCTATAACCAAGAAAATTAAACATCCCTAAGGCCAATTCATAGCCAAACATGATGGCAGTTATATAAAATCAGACATGTGTATCATTTTTTTTGAAGATTCCAATACCCTTATGATGGGTCAAGCTTAAAATTTATTTTATCAAGATAAAGATAGATATAGGGAAATGATTATTAATTCATGGCTCAAGGCACAAAAGAGAGGTGCTTCACAATTAACTAAGGTTTTATACAAATCATATTTTGAGGAACTTTCAAACATGATCACTCTTATTGCAATATTGATGGGCCTTCCTTCCACAAATTAATTTCAGTTCTCAGTGTGTGTCTACATTAACATCATTTGTGAAGGAAAACAAAGTTTGAACTAGGGAAATATATTTGTGAAAATAATCATGAGATCAATTCGTCAATGTGTAGTAGAGTAAAACCTTTTATATGAATTCCTACCTAATTTAGACAATGACATGCTATACAGTTTGGGTAGGGTTATCTCCTCAAGAGGAAAAGAAGAATGAACATGTCTATGAATTTTATCCACACCTTACCTATGAAAACATAAAGTTCCACCATATGAGGGTAAATGATGCTTTTACAATGTTCATTGTTAGAATTCTTAAGGAGAATACAATTGAAAGGGTGTCTACAGAAGCTAAGCCATTAACTTCAACATATGAGAGCCTCTTTATATAATTCTGAAAGTTTTCTTATCTTAGTCTAGCTAGCTTTGAAGGTACACCTAATAAGTTACCCATATATTATAATGATAAATTAGTCTTGGTGGAGGTTTGTAGATAATTGGAATGTTGCATAGGACATGTAGAGACAAGAAAATCATTGGCATCCAATTCCCTATTTTCTTGGGAAATTATACATGCAAGTTTACCTTGGATGCCTAGAGTTTGGATATAACCATTGTGGATTTCAAATTTCATTCATACCATAAAATATCATCTTTTGATATCAAGGGATTTACTTCAAAACACTTGAGAATTTCCTATTATCATATTCCTTCCATTGAAGACTATTGGGCTAATTGTTATGATGAATATGAGGTTAGAAACATATATATTGGTAGAATTTCCCTGTAATAGATAAGAGACTTCAATGTGTATAAAGTTCTGGTTCCTGAGGATTTAGAGGATTAAAATAAACATTTGTATTCTGTAGAGTTTCTCAATACTATTCGGCATATGTATCTCGCTATTGTTGACAGGTCCTAAAAGGAAAGTGAAGATCCTTTAGATATGCACAATCCTATAATTATAAGAATAAGGAAATGGTTTAACAAGAGAATGAAGGAGTATAGATAAGCAAAGAAAAAATATTCTTCTAAGGAAGCCTCCACCTCAAAAAAGAAAGTCTCCACTCCCCAGAAATTTCTAGCTCAGCTTACTCCATCTTCTTCACCTTTGGATTTGGCTACCAAAGTATATACCAAGAAGGGAAAAGTTAAGGGGATAGAGAAAATTGAATAAATGCTTGAGAAATAATTTGAAAATGGGAAGGATCTTGAATCAAATAAATAATTCCCTATGGTTGAAAAAATATCTCAACCTTTTGAAGAAACATAGAAAGATACTGAAGAGAAAAATGAAGAATCTGAAGAAGATACATATGAGCATAGTAAGAGGGGTGATAAAGAAGAAAATTCTAAGAAAGAAGAAGATGAGAAAGATGATGTTAAAATCATATAGGCAGACACTTTGAAAGTGAGTGCCGCAAATCCTAAATCACCAGTTAAAGAAGTATCCTCTTCCATCATTGAAGTGCCTACTTTGGAAATCCCGGTACCTCAAGATCTTAGCCCTCCCAATGTTCTTGCATTTTATCTTCCTTTTTCTCCACCTTCTAGTGACTCCTTCACATGGGTTAATCCCATGATTGGTAGAGGGAAGAGAAATACATCTTCTCATATTTTTTCCCCTAGGTTTAATGTTTTGGCTTACCTACTTGGAACAATCCCAAATCCACGAAAGAAGGGAAAGAAAACCTCCCAATTGGTTTTAGACTCAAAATAATGGAAAGTTTTTAAAATTACAAAACCAAAGGGAGACAAGTATGAAAAATATATCACTATTGTAGAATTGGAGCTAATTAGGATTTTCACTTGGTGAATCTACCCCTGACGGAGAGGTCCAAAATCTCATAGAAACTGTTTTAAAAGTAATTAAAAGGGTGGAGAAAGGAAAGAAGACACAAGAAAAGATGGAAGAATAGGTTCAAGTTCTATATAATTTTATCAAGTCCTTCCTATTAAATGATAAATATCCCTAAACCCTACTCCACTTTCTTCAATGCCTCCTCCAACTATTCTTTCTGAAGAGGATGTTAAAGCCTCATAGTGGAGGGAACACTAATCTCTCATCTAAATTTCTTTGATGCAGCCTACAAAGATGTATGATAACATTTATATTTCCTAGAATCAATTCAATACATCCATTAAGGAAGTGGAGAAAGAACTCAAGATATGGTTGGAAAGCATTCAATATTTGAGGATCATAAGTAGTAATAATGATAAAATTCTTCTTTCTCATAAGATTTTTGATGATTCCAATAATAAACTTGTCCAAGAAATGGGTTTAAGGCATTGAATGGAAAATAAAAGTTTTTGAAGAAGAATCCACAAAGGTCAAGAGCATGGTGCATAAAGGAGAGGATTTTAAATCCAAAATATTTGTTGACTTGTAAGCCCTTAGATGCCTATTCTATAAGGAAAAATCTGCATAAAGGCACTCAATAGATGAAGTTAAAGAAAATTTAGTGCACTCATTAAGGAGGATTTGTTCAAGGATGAAATTGTCCACAAGGAGAAGATGGAAGAGATCATAGAGCTGAACAACATTTTTGTACAAGCCACAAAGGGATTATTGCATAATGGGGGTATTCCTAAGGAAATGGAATACTCTCTTGGTAGTTGGTTGAATGCGATGGAAAAAACAAGTATCCCAGAGGTCATGGAGATTTCTAGTGCCCTGGAAAAATTTAGACTCCACGTTCTCAAAGTGAACATCTTAGCTATGCCAATTTCCAATCGCCCCACTTCTAGTTCGTAGTCTTTTATATTTAGTTGTTATATTTTAAAAGTTAGCTTTATCATTTAGAAAGTTAAATTGTAAATAAAACTAACTCATGTAATTAGTTAATTAAGTGTTAGCACTTAATAAAAATAAAATTAGTTAGAAATTTGATTACAATCACCTCTCAACCTATATAAGTCTTCTTTCTCATTTTAAAGGGGTTGGATTTTGGTGTTTTGTAATGTAATGATATACAAATTTTAAGATCAATATAGAAGACGAGTTATCTTCCCTCTTTTCTGTGTTTATTTTTGTTTTTCTTCCTAACAAATTTGAATGTGAATCTATGTATATATGAATCTCAAAATTGTGTTTAATTCATTGATTATAGTGTGAGGAACTTTGTGTCTATATCATTTATATTCCATGTATTTTTAGATATATCAATTCATATGTTCTTAAAATATCATATTTGTAGCAATAGGATATAACTCTACAGTCTATATATCTGATGTGTTGTCTTCTTCACTTATTTTTGTTACAATTGCGAGTAATATTTCATAACCAAGAAGAACACTTGTGTTCTTGACCAATGGCTTAGAATAAAATTTGTGTCTCTCTTTCATCTATCTTACTTATATAAGATATTGTTTATTCATCTGAAACCCTTCTCCCTTTTCATATTATGTATTTAAAATATTAGTATATGGAAGCATTGTTTACATGAAAAATCCTCATTCAGAATGTTAGTTTGTATATTTATAAACAATTATATTCCTAGTTTCTAGTGAATAAGGGAACCTCCCCACAAAGAGGATGGATTGTTTTCCCCTAGCCTATTTCTTGTGTCTAAAAGACAAAATTTCCAAACAACGATTTTTTGGCGCCCATTGTGGGGTATGTACTATGTTTCCCACCACATAATTTTCATATTAAACTAGCACTTTCAGCATAGTGGTGGAAAGAAGATACACGTGAGGAAAAAGAGCCCAAGGTTTTGAGGATCCTATTTTTCAATTACAGGTTCAACAAGGTTTTCAGTTATCTCTAAAGAGAATAGGTAGAAATAGAAGATCTTTGAGCAATCCTCCAACTAAAGAAAGAGATATTTCATCCTCTCATTCCAATACTACCATTCATCCGTAAGTAAGTCCTACTACTCAATATCTAGTATTAGCAGTTGTTGTTATTACCCTACAATTTGTTTTTCTTACAGTGGCCACACCATTTCCTTGGGGTAATAGGTTGGACCTTTACCCCTTGCACTACCTCTATACAATTTTCCAAAAGGGAACAAGAATAATTTTCCTTAGTTCAAATGTGATGCCAAAGTACACCCAAATGAACACATTATATCCTTTATTATTGAATGTGGGATCCTTGGATTTGAGCATGAGGAAGTTTTAGTTAGATAGTTTGTCAAGACTTTGCAAGATAATGCTACAGAATGGTTCTATAGTATCCCAACTAGTACCATCACCAACTGGAATACAATAAAGACGTAGTTCGATAACATATTTAAGATTGTTGAATATTTTCATGCAACTTTTTCGCATGTTTATCTGATGAAGAAAGAACCATATAAACCTATGTAGGATTTCGTTTCTAGATTAAAAAATTGGTTAAAAATATTCAAGCTGATACTCATCCCATTGCTCAAAATCTGAAATTTTTCTTTACTAATGCTCCACTACTAGAGGTGAGTTATGTGTTAAGGAGAGTCGGTCTTTCTAAATTCAATGTTGATAAAAAATTGGCTATAAGTGTAGAGGATGACTTGATAATGTCAGGCAAGCCGAGAAAGGAACCACCCAAGGAAAAGGCATCTACTTCAAGTACATTTTTTTTTGAATAGTTAGTTCAAAAGATGGCCAATGATTTAATTGCAATCAAGAAGCAACTTTACTAGAATGTGCCATACAAGGGCATTCCATGAAAGAACTTTCATCCAAGGAAGCATCTTCCTCCTTCTCAATAAAATCTAGCAATAGAAGCCTGTCTTGTAAATGTTTTGGTTAATGCTACGTGTGAAGTGGAGGAGCCGCATGATGAGGTCGAATAAGTTGAGATGAAAGAGCTTAAAGAGGAGTCTGAAGATACCCAAGAGGAGAAATATTATTCTCAAATTAACTTCCTCACTACTGATGGAGTAGATGAAAATGATGATGATTATGATGAGGTAGTTTTAGATATGAACAATGAATCTTACATTGTCATGACTAGAGAGCAGATGAACAAGAAGATGGAAGTTTTACACCATGAAAATAAAGAGGAATTGAAAGAATATTTAGCTACCATCCCAGTAGTTGTAAGAAGAGGAGAACCCATCCCCATTACTACTGCTAAAAAATTAAGTATTGTTCCTTCATTTAATAATTCTTCTTCTTCTTCTCTTATACCTAAAGAAACTACACCTTCTACTTCTGTCTCTAAAGTGTCGTCAGCCTCAAAAGTTAATAAACCCAAAACTACTATTGTTTCCAGTCAAGAAAATTCATCTAGCTCAAGGTATTTTGATACCATTGATCATATCAAGAAGACAAAAAATCAAATTTCCAAAGATGAATTTTACTAGACTCACCCTAAAGCCTTTTCCCAAGTAGTTAAGTTTTTCAATACCAAGCCTACCCAGTCTTCAAAAACTTCTAAAGGATTTTTTACCACTCCCATATCTCCTTCCCTAGGGAATTTGATGGGTTCCACATTTCCCACTTCTGATAAGATTTATACTTTTTATGTCATGTCATTAATAGCCAACCATAAACTCAATAATCGTGTCATTGAATCTAGAGCATTAGACAATGTGATGCTTGCAAAAGTTGAACATGTCCTTGACCTCACCCTAACCTAAACCTTTGGTTCATGTTGTTCAATAGAGACTAAGGAGGTTCCCCTAGTAGGGAGGATAAAATATTCTCAAGTAGCTTTTATCGCATTCCCATATAAAAGAGTCAAGGCCACAATATTTGTTGTAGACACACCTCCTTCTTATCGTATGTTTTTATGTAGAAATTTCTATAGGGAGATTTGAGAAGAGAGATAGATGGACTGGTCTCATGCTCTTATCCTAGAGAATAAAAAGATGAAGAAGTTGTTTCCAGAGATGTAGGATGAATATATTGTCTAAAATACGGATGACCCTAAGGCCCAAATTTTATATGAATATATTGGTCATGAAAATTATATGGTGATGTTTGAGACTGAGGCTAAAACTCCCAAGGTGGTTCAAGATGATTCCAATTATGTTTCAATTATGGAGTTTGATGAAATTTGTTCTACAGTTAGATCTGGAGCAGGAATTGCACTAGTCTCACCTAATGGTAGATTTCACCCTTTCTCCTATAAGCTCTAATTTTCTAACACCAATAATACTATCGAGTATGAGTAACTTCTTCTTGGGCTAACAACAAGTGAGATGTGAAGGAATAACCTCGTGTTCAAGGTGATGCAAATATTATCATTAAGAAAGTTTAAGGAACTTTTCAGGTGAAGAATCAGAGGCTGAAGCATTGCAAAAATTTGGTATGATATTCTGTTGAATTATTGGATGCATTCTTAGTTAATTTTTTTCCAAGAGAGAGTAACACTAGAGAAGATGCTCTAGAGGTTTTCGGATTCTTTCTTATCCCACATCCCAATTTTTCCCAAGATAAATTTATAGTAGAAATGATTTTTAGACCGAATGTCCCTCATAATGTTGAGAATTGATAGGTATTCAATGATGATCAACATTTGATCTCCTCTCTTAAACTGAAAGATAATTTTAGCCAACTTTACTTCAAGGTAAGTGAATCCAACTATCATGAATTAACTACATAGTTTGTGCCTACAGAAGGGATTGAAGAGGAATTTTATTAGGTTAATTGCATCAAACTTAAGGGAAGTAAAATTAATAAAGGTCTTGTGAGTTTAGAAGACCTATTTGATAATAATGATAGGTATAAAAAAGAGAAAGCACTATTGGATGCAAGTCAATTATCTAAGTTTGATCAATATAGGAAGTGAAGAGGATCCCAAATTTGTCAATATTGGCAAATGTTGTTCTAGTGAAGAGAGGAGGAAGATGGTTGAATTGTTAAATAAGTACATAGATGTTATGGTTTATTCCTATGATAACCTAAACTTTTTTAAGCCAAGGGAAATGTCACATTACATTCCTTTAAAGCCAGGTATTCAACCATTCCTCGAGAAAAAAAGGCAATACAATTTGAAGATCGCATGCACTATTTATCAAGAGATTTAGAAATTTATCAACACCAGGATAATTTTCCCAATTCATCATTCAAAATGGGTTGCCAACATTATGGAAGTAAGAAAGAAGAATGGATAAATTCATATTTTTGTCAATTTCATAAAATTTAAACCAAAATTCACTTAAGGATAACTATCTTCTTCCTGTAATGGATCATATTTTTCATCATATCACTGGTTCTGAAATGTTGTCTATGCTCAATGAGTTTTTGAGCTACAACCAGATTGAGGTGGACGTATAGGAAAAGTATAAAAATTCATTTACAATTCCCTAAGGTATGTTTGCCTACTGAAGGATGTCGTTTGGTCTGATTATTGAAGGTGCAAAATTCCAAAGGGTGATGGACTTGGCCTTTGGTAACTTCTAGAATAAATGAATAGTGATATATTTGGATGATCTGATGATTTTATCAAAGAAAATAGAAGATCACTTTCAACACCTAGAATCTATAGTTCAAAGGTTTAGGGAACATGGAATTTCATTGAATCTGAAAAATTATGTCTTTGGTAAAATAAAGGGAAAGTTTCTCAGGCATATTGTATATAAGGATGGAATAAAGATTGATCCAGAATGTGTCTAAGATATAAAAACATTTCCTCTTCCGATAAGTAAGAAAGGTATGCATTCCTTCTTTAGAAAGATCAATTTCCTCAGAGAATTTATTCCCAATTTTGCTAAGCTGACTAGAAACATAGCCCATATGATTAAAGAGAATAAATCCTTTTTCTGGACTAATGAAGGGAATATTTCCTTTGAAAACATAAAGAGAGCTATTTCCAAAACACCTATTCTTTCATGTCCTAATTTTGACAAATATTTTCTAATCTATTGTTATGCCTTTGAGCATACCCTTGAAGAAACATTGGTATAAAATAACTTTCATGGATGTGAAGTACCCATAACATTCATGAGCTATGTATTGAAAAACCATGAGTTGAAGTACTCTCAGCTTGAGAGTAATTCCTTCATTGTAGTGAAAGAAGTGAAACAATTTCATTTCTACATCCTGAATTCACACTCCACTATGTTCATACCAGATATAACAGTAAATTCTATCCTCACATAGTAGGAGTTTGGATCGAAACGAGGAAATTAGGTAGCAAAATTTCAAGAGTATGACCTTGATATCATGCCCACCAAGTTGGTTTGAGGTAAGTATTTTTGTGAATTTCTCACTAGTGGTCCAAGGATAGAATTTATTGAGAATGAAATTGTTGATATTCCAACTATACTCTTTTGAAGTTCAATTGATGAATGGTATGTTGATATTTCTCATTTCCTCAATTACAGAGAATTTTTGGCACATCTGACTGCCAAATAAAATGATCCATTTAACTTAGAGCTTCTCTATTTGTGCTTTGGGATAATTCATTATTCAAGAGGGTAATTGATGGTAATTTTCTCAAGTGTGTTGATAAGGACCAAGAAAAGAGATTACTGAGATATTTGAATGATCAAGCCTTTAGAGGTCACTTTTCTTCCTTATTGACAACTCATAAAATTCTTTGTGCAGGGTATTATTGGCGAACTCTTTTCAAAGATACAAAAAATTGGGTTTCAAAGTATGAGGCATGTCAAAATTTTATGGGAAGACCCAAGTTAGCCACATATCTTCTTAAACCAGTGGTTATTAAAGAGCCTCTCTAGAAATGGGGGATAAATTTCATAGGAACACTTAATCCAACCTCAAGTGTAGGACACACACATTTTCTAACAGCCACTAATTATTTCACGAAGTGGGTTAAAGAAATTATGGTTAAGAGTACCAATTCTAAATTAGTTTGTGATTTCATTAAGGAAAAAATATAGGTTAGGTTTTGTATTATAAACAAGATTTTTACAAAAAATGCCCCCAAATTCTCCTCCCATTAAATCATTGATTTATGTTATGGGTATTTAATTTCCCTTACAAATTCATCTAATTACTATCCACATGGGAATGGGTAGGCCGAATCTACCCACAAGAAACTGATAACAATTATCAAGAAGCTCGTAGATGAATGACAAAGAAATCAACATAAGAAGTTGTATGACTCTCTCTACGTAGAAATTATCAGACCAAATAAATCCATCAAGAGATATCCCTTTCATTTGGTGTACGGGATGGAAGCCCAATTACCAGTAATAGTGGAGTTACGTGCATTGCATCTTGCAAAATCTATTGAAGTTGAAGAGTTCTCTAGTGCCATGGAGAAAAGAGTTATGTATCTCCATATGTTGGATGAATAAATATTATAGGTTTTTGAAAGGATTACTATACACCGACAAAAATTCAAGAATTTTTTTGATAAGAATGCTAATCCTATAGACATCGAGATCAAATATATTTTCCTACTTTGGGACAAGAGACATGAACCATGAGGAATCCATGGTAACTTTTATTCACTCTCGCTTAAACCTATAAAATTTGGCATTTTTCTGGTGAAAATTCCCTTCCATTTCCATATAGTGGTCAATATATGAAGTTATTCTAGTCATAAGTAAACAACATTCCTTTATATATAGTTCTATAAATAATCTTGTGCACTCTTTTCTTTTTTTTTGTGTTATGTCTCTATGCTTTGTGTTCTTCTATTTGGTCATATTCTGTATAAATTTTCCCAATGGATAAAGCACTAAGTTTGGTACCCAGATATTTTGAGGTTCTTTGCTCTATCTTGTTTTCACTATATCTCAAATCACTCTAATCCCCATAAAGAACGAGTTGTTTTCACTCACGTAGAAAAATGTCCAATTTTTAATTTTTTGACATTTTTTGGTCAAGTCACCCCTTTTCTAATTTTTTTTCTTTTGTGAGGTATTGAGGAAGTGAAAAATCTAAAAACATTAATTTTATGGAGCGTTATGGGTTAAAATTTTTGTATTGCGATAGTTTAGGATTTTTGAGGAACAAGTTTCTCTGGGCATCCTATTCCCCACATTCCCACTTTACCCACATTACTCTTATTTCACTTTGTGAGGACCTTTATATGTTTCATGGAACTATTCTTCAGAGTCCTTTGTTTCCCGAAAGTCATTTCATTTTTGAAATACTTTGTATAACGGAATAATTAGGAGTTTGTGGAACGAAAGGAAATTGTTCCTTGTGGGTCTTTATTCTCCAGACCCCCTTGTCACCAGTAAATCATTTTAATCCTTTAATATATAGATAGTTTGGATATTTGAGGAACCCGAGCCCGTTGTTCCATCAGACCTTGTTTTCCCCAAAATCCTGATTTGTTAGCAGTAAAATTGGTATTTTTTGTATTTTGATTATTAGAGGTACTCATGATACTTGTACCACCCGAGACTCCATTCCCCCAATACCTATGTTCTTTGAATTTTCCTTTCATCCACAAGTCTTACATTGTCTTCACGTGTGCCTCATTAGTGTTGCAGGTGTTTCAATTGTTTTGGGTATGCCTGACCTTTGCTCCTCCTGACACCTTATTCCCCTCAAGCCCAGGTGTTTCAAGATTTTTTGGTACACAAGTCCCTTGTTCCCTTGGGCCTCTGTTTCTCAAAAAACCCTTCATAACCACAATATATGGGAAATTTTTGTTAAAAGGTTCTTCAAACATCCTTTTTCCCCACATTCCATTGAAATCACTATTTTGACCATTTTATCAAGTCATTTAGTTTAAAAGGGGTAAAAGTGACTCATTTCAAGCTTTCCAAAATCGTGAATATCATTGTGCCTTGTCATTTTCACTCTGGTGCACTTGAACATGTTCTCAACCATAGCTTGATGATTTTTGGGCCATTTTCAAAAAAATTAGGACCATTTTTAGAACATTATGCTTCATGTAACAAAGGTGAGTCTTTCTAGAACCTCCTAGTTTTTCTTGGTATCAAATTGAGTATTGTTTTGTTCTCCTCAATTTCTCCTTAAATCCATTTTTGATCTCCATTCCTTTGAGTCTTTCCCCTATTTTTCCATCATGAATTTTTAGTATGGGGGGTAAGAGCACATCTCTTCTTTGGAAACTTATGTTTCGAAAATAAGAGATAGTGATGTACGAAATTTGAATCTAGGTGATTTATGGGTTCGTATTACTGATGATGCTCTAACTACCATGGCCCAATGCATTATAAATTATGGAATTTCCCAAGCTTCTATTTTTCCCCTCTCTGTCTAGTGCACTGATATTTTCCTTGCATGTGCTTCATGATTTGATCTTGTAACCAAATAAAATAAAGATCCCCAAGGCCAATTCATTACCAAAATGTATTTTGGCTATATAAAATGAACCCTTTGTATCCCTATGTTTTAAGATTCCAGTACTTTGACCATGGCCCAACCTCAAAATATGTTTGAACAAGATAAAGATAAATACAAGGAAATTCTTTTTAAGTCATGGCTCAAGGACCAAAAGAGAGGTGCTTCTAAATTACCAAAGGTTCTATATAGATAATATTTCACAGAGGAACTATCATACATGATCACTATTCTTACAAGATTTATGGGCCTACCTTCCACAAATGAATTTTAGTTCTAGATGTGTGTCTACATTGACATAATTTCTGAGGGAAAATAATGTTTGAATAGGGGGAAAATATTTATGAAAATCTCATTGAGTAATTGGTCAAAGTGCAATAGAGTAAAATCTTCTATTTGACTTCCTACCTCATGTACACAATGGTAACCAATACAGTTTGAGTACGGTTATCTCCTTAAGAGGACAAGAAGAATTAACATGTATATGAATTTTACCTATAACTTACCTTTGAAAACAACAAGTTCCACCATAGGAAGGTAAATGCTTATTTTACGATGTTCATTATTGCACTTATTGAGAGGAATGCAAATTAAAGGGTATCTACAGAAGCTAAGAAATTGATTTCAATATATGAAAACCTCTTTATACAATGCATGAAGTTTTGCTATATCAGGCTAGCTGGTTTTGAAGGTATACCTAACAAGTTACCCATGTATTTCAATAAATTAGTCTTGGTGGAGGTTTGTAGATAACTCGATATGTTGCATAGGACATGTAGAGATAATAAAATCATTGGCATCTAAATCTATATTTAATTGGGAAATTATACATCCAAGTTTACCCTAGATGCCTAGAATGTGGAAAGAACCATTGTTGATTTCAAATTTCATTCACACCAAAAAATATCATCTTCTAATATCAAGGGATTTATTTCAAAACACTTGATAATGTCTTAATATAGTATTCCCTCCATTTAAGACTATTGCGCTGATTGTTCTAATGAATATGAGGTTAGAAATAAATATTTTGGTAGAATTTCCCTGCAATAGACCAGATACTTCAATGTGTATCAAGTTCTGATTCCTGATGATATAGAGGATGAAAATACATATTTGTCTTATGCATAATTTCTCAAGACTATCTAACATATTCCTCTCCCTATTATTTAATGGTCCCAAAAGGAAAAGGATGATCCTTTAGACATACATAATCCAATAATTATAAGAATAAGGAAATGGTTTGACAAGATAATGAAGGATTATAGATAAGAAAAGAGACAATCTTCTTCTCCAAAAGCCTCCACCTCACAAAAGGAACTATCCGCTCCCCAGGAAGTACCGACTTAGCTTACTCCATCTTCTTCACCCGTGAATTTGACTACCAAAGTATATACCAAGAAAGAAAAAGCTAAGAAGATAGAGAAAGTTGAAGAAATGATTGAGAATGAATATGAACAAGGGAAGGCTCATGAATCAAATTAAGAATTCCCCATGGTTAAACAAATATCCCAGCCTTTGGAAGAAAAGAAGAAAGCTACTGAAGAGAAAAATGAGGAATCTGAAGAAGAGACTAAGGAGCATGGAAAAGGGGTGATGAAGAATAAAGTGTCGAGGAAAAATAACATGAGGAATATGATGTAATAATCATAGAGCCAAACACTGGGAAAGTGAGTGCCTCAAATCCTAAATCACCAGTCAAAGAAGTATCTTCTTCCATAATTGATTTACCTACTCTAGATTTCCCTGTATCTCAAGCTCTCAGTGGTCCTAATGTTTTTTTATTCAATATTCCTTTTGATCCACCTTCCAGTCACTCCTTCACATGGGTTCATCCCATGATTAATAAAATGAAGAGGAAGATATCTTCTCATATTGTTGTCATTGGATTTTATGTTGTGGCTTCCCTATTTGGTACAACCTGAACACCTCCACCAAAGAAGGCCAATACAACCTCCCAATTGGTTTTAGACTCAAAAGGAAAATAATTTTTGGAAATTAAAAATCCAAAGGGAGAAAAGTATGAAAAAGATATCATTGTTGAATATGTGGAGCTCACTAGGATTTAACTTGGTGAATCTATCCTTGAAGTAAAGGTCTAGAATCTCAGATAAATTATTTCCAAAGTAATTTTAAAAGTGAGGAAAGGAAAGCAGACACTAGAAAAAATGGAAAAAAAGGTTCAAGTTCTCTCAAATTTTATCCAGTCCTTCCTATCAACTGATAACACTCCTCTATACCCCACTCTACTTTCTTCACTACCTCCTCCAACTATTCTTTCTAAAGAGAACACTAAAGCCATCAAATAAATCCATAATCATGCCTTATATGGTAGAGTTGTTGAATAGTTAGTGGAGGGAATGCTAACCTCTTCTCTCAATTTCATCAATGCAACCTACAAGATGTATGTTAACATTTTTTTCCCAAGATGAATTCAATACAATCATCAAGCAAGTAGAAAAAGAACTCAGGATATGGTTGGAAAACATTCAAGATTTGAGAATCATGAACACTACTAAAGAGAAAATTATTCTTTCTCATAAGATTTTTGATGATTCCAAGAACAACCTATCCAAGAAATGGGTTTATAACATTGAATGGAAAATTAGATTTTTTGAATAAGTAACCACAAAGCTCAAGAACATGATGTAGAAATGACAAGATTTTAAATCTGAAATATTTGCTAACTTACAAGACCTTAGATGAAAATTCTACAAGGAAAACTCTGTAGAAAGGAACTCAATGGATGAAGTTAAAGAAAACTTTAGTGCACTCGTCAAGGAGGATTTTTTCAAGGATGAAAATTTTAAGAAGGAAAATATGGAAAAGATCATAGAGATGCAAAGCGTTGTTGTAAAATGAAGGTATTGCTAAGTAAATGGAATAAAATCTTGGTAGTTTTTTGAATTCCATGGAAAACACAACTATCTAAAAGTTCATGCATATTTCTAGTACCCTAGGAAAATTTAGACTCCGCGTGCTTAAAGGGAAGATCCTAATTGTGTCAATTGTCAATGTATACGCTTCTAGTTCTTACATTTTTGTATCTTGTTGTTATATTTTAAAACTTAGCTTTATCATTTTGAAATTGATATTATAAATAAAGCTAACTCATGTAATTGATTAATTAAATATTTGCACTTAATTAAAACATAATTAGTTATAAAGTAGGTTACAATCACCCCTCATCATGTACAATGCTTCTTTCTCATTATAAAGGGGTTGGATTTTGGTGTTTTGTAATGTAATGATACCGAGCTTTTAAGATCAATATAGAAGAAGATTTATCTTCCTTTTATCTTTGTTTCTTTATTTTTCTCTTCCCTATAATTGTGATTGTGGATATGAGTATATTTGAATCTTGAAATTATGTGTTCAATTCATTGATTATAGTGTGAGGAATTTTTTGTTTGTTGCATTTATATTCCATGGATTTTTAGATATATTAATTCATATGTTCTTGAAATATCATATATGTAGCAATAGGATATAACTTTCTAGTCTTTATATCTGATGTGTTGTCTTCTTCATTTATTTTCATTACAATAGTGAGTAATCTTGCTTAACCAAGGAGCATACTTGTGTTCTTGAAATGTGGATTACACAAAACTTTGTATCCCTGTTTCATTCCTCTCACTCATATAAGTTATTGTTTCTTCATCTGAAACCATTATCCATTTTCATCTTCATTATTGTAAATATTAGAATATGGAAGCATTATTTACACCAAAATATTTATTCAAAATGTTAGTTTGTATATGTTTAAATAACTAGATTCCAATTTTTTAGTGAATAAGGGAACCTCCCCAAAAAGAGGAGGGATTGTTTTCCCCTGAACTATTGCTTGTGTCTACAAGACAAAATTTCCAATGAAAAGACCTAATCTGATACAAATTGTTGGAAGCACAATTTACTAAGAGGGGGGGTGAATTAGTATAATAAAAACTTATAACAATTTCATATTTACTTTCTTAAATCATTAACAATTCAACCATTAATGTGAATACAACATCATACAACAAACATTCAAATAACCATAGCATGACAGAGAACACCACAAAAAAATATATAAGTGAGAGACCCTCAAGGGTAATAAGACCCATTGAAATAAAACTTTATTATAGCTATGCTTAGAATTTATTCGAGCACCAACTCAACAAGGAGCACAAACTATTGATTTAGTGAGCCACCAACCCCATAAAAAGCACCAACCTCTAGTTTAGTGAAGCACAAAATTCACATGGAAGCTACAACAACCTACGATGATAAAAAAACCACTCAACCACATTTTAATGAAGATATATAATGTTTAATTACTGTAACAATTGATGGATATCAAAACTTTATCTCACACACCTTCAAAGCCTTGTTCAAACCATCATTGACCTAGCTCGATATATCTCACTCATTTATGGACTTACTTTTCTTCAAAACCTTGCATGCATGATCTCTAACACTCCTTAACCTATCAAAAACTCTCTAATATTTGATTATATGAATTCATACATGTATCAATCACACACATGGGTCGCTATTTTTCCCTCTCTCAGAATTAGTGCAAATTTGAATTCAAACTTCACTTTTATATGCACTCCAACTCAAAAACATAAGGGATTTCATTCCTTAGAATTTTTATTGAACAATATATTTTAAAAAATTCCCAACACATTCATAAAAAAATTCATAATGGATGTATATAAGTCGTCCATGCCTAAATGCACTAAATAAGCTCAAAACCCCATCACTTAGACATGAGAGAAAATAGAAAACACCATATCCATGATTATTCAACTCTCAAAATTAACCACACATATCTTATATGATATAAAAACACCATCCATGGTATTACAATATCTTGCACTAATAAAATTTCACATAACTCACTCAAGAATGCTTATATCCTTCTCAAAACAGTTGTTTCCAAGACCCTGTCTTCACCTTTAGGCCTTAAGAACACCCAAGAATATATAAAATATGAAATAAATCCCACCATTGGCATAACCTTTACATTTATATAAAATTCATACATGTTATAGCTCCTAAAACATTTATATTTGCAAACCACAACAATTTTCCTCTTAACCAAATTGAACTACTCAAATAGTAGTTTTACAAACTCAATTAGTTTACACCCTTTGTTCCAGTTTAAAGACCTTGGTAGTAATTAAATAGGAACAAAATTCATTCCTAATCACTCTCCAACCTATATAAATAATCAAAAAATCCAAAACATTCATCATCTACCTCAATCTTCTAGCCAGAGAAAACTTGTCCTCAGAAACAAGCATCCTTCATCTCTACAAAATGAGATGGTTCACCTTTTAATCAACATCATAATAATACAAAACATAAAAAATTAGAAATACGTATAAATCTAATTTCCATATCATCTTAGATTTCTTTCCAAATCCAAGTGGAAGGCCTTTAACTAGGTCCATCAATGAAAACTACTCAAAACTACCCCAAAACTGGCTTAAGACTAATCTTCATCAATAGGGAACACGTTTTCCTATAGAATATCAACCATGATCAGAAAATATCTTGGACATATAGTCCAAATATAGAGCTAAAAAATGTCAATGTATTTATCACCTTCTTTTGACAACTTTTACTTAAACTAAATTTCTTTAGAAACAAGAATTTTAAGGTGGGGCCCACATACAAACACATGTTATAATAAACCCTTATAGAAATGTGAATGAGTATTATAAAAGATAAAATCATCATATTATCACAATAACTAAATTCTCAAAACTTATCATCAATATCACTCATACCACTTTTGAGATAAGGTTTTGAACCCATAAAAAGTTGTTTACCTTCTTAACATTCATGCATAAAAACCTAAAAATGAAATACATCATCATTTTTATGAAACATTAATAAATCAATAAAAATTAATCCTTTAAATCCAAAAATTCCCATACAAATAAAAAAATTCATGGTGAGCAATAGAATGTGCAATTCGTGTTGGAAAACACTTTCTTGAACACCATGTTTCACCAAAACTGATGTAAAATCCATAATTATCATCATGGAAACCTAAAATTTTTCCCATAGAATCATGACACACCCTAATAAAATATATAATATTCAAAATGTCTTAAATATATCTTCATCTTTTTCTCTTGTCTCATTTTCGTGACTAGCCCTTGGGGTTTTGCATGGTTAGGCTATGCTCAACTTATCTAACACTATAACTCATCAATAAACCTCTCCAAAATGCCAAAAAGAACTTAATACACCATGTAACACTCACCTAAATTCTTCCATGAGCTCACATAGCTCTATAACTCATCCTCATACCTCCAAACACCTAGACCTAGTCTAGTTGAGCACCTGCAACTAAGTATCACACCTGTAGCTACAAATTGAAACTCATGTGACTAAATAAACACTCTCCAATAATTATCTTAACTCTACTACCATGATCCTAAAGCTACCAAGAAACTCAACCCATCATACACCATCACCTATTCTAGCTAGGTCAACTGACTAGGATTGCTAGACTAAGCTAATCTAACTGAAACACCTCATTCCATCATGAAACCATCTGAATATCCATGAAATTAAACTACTAAGAATAATAAGACAAATCAAAAACATTCTATTTGTCATTAATTATCTTTTTCATTAATGACCACACCTAGATCTCAACATTTCAACACTGGTCTGTTAAGGAATCTACATCCATTAAGGATGGAGTAGCTCAAATCCCCCTCAGAACAAAAAATTGGTTATATTCATGGAATATTCTACCTTCGGGATCCCAAATTCCCAAAATTTCCAGCCACTTATGTGTCAGAGGTGGGTTCATCTTTAGAAGGAAAGAATAAAGGAGAGGCTTCTGAAAAGAAATTAAAGTTTAAGTTCTATAGTAGTGGGACCAAAAATCCTCCTCCTTCATCTATTGTCCCCACTTCATATGTTGTATTGATTGAATCCCCTTATCCTATACATACATATGAGGCATCAAGTGGCATTTTGGTTAGCCAACCTCTTCCATCTTCCTAATTCATCACTTAGGTGGTCCCCATAGTTACCATACATCCTCAAGAAACTCTTTTTGCTACCTCTTCGCACCACCTTTACTCTCATTTGTCATGTTTTTCCTTGCAAATATCATCACTATCTATGTCCATTTACCCCTCTTCCACTCCATCGCCCTCATCTCCTCTATTGTCACTTGTTGCAGGTTTCTTCTCATCCCTTTCTCCCCTTTCATTAGGAATAGGTATGACTTTGGGATCTCCTCATTCAACCCAACTTCCATGCTCTTTTGCTAATCCATTTTCCACACATTTTGTTCCTCCTACATCTTCTACCATGGTGACTTCCATATTTTCAAACCCTCCATCCTTGGTAACTAATTTCCTAACTCCAAAAAATACCACGATCATTATTACTGCTCCTCCACATAAACCCTATTCCTTTGTTCCCTCTTGGATAGCTAGCCAAACCCCAAGGAAAAAGAAGAAGATAATCCCCCTCATTCCTCTTATTTATGTTATTTGGAACTTGTACCCTCACATTCATTAAATAAACTATATACCATCTCCCATATCAATATTTATGCATCTCATCAAATGTTTGCATAGATCATTGTTCCTACTGCCGATAAGACCAAGGAGGATATTACAACCTAAGATTATTAAATAAATAAGTTAGCACTCGGTAAGGTTACCACTGAAGGTGTGTAGCAAGATGTGTAAATAGCCATGGAAAATATCTCGAAGAAGTTTAAGGAAACTAAAGCTTTAAAAGATGAGCTAAAGGAAAATGTAGAACAATTAAGGAATGTCCTGCTTAAGATCTTCCAACCCACTCAAATACAGATCCCTTCCCATGATCCAATCATATTTTATTTCTCATTAGTTACCAAAATGGAAAAGATTAGTCAAAAGAGTAGAGAAGTGGATTGTTAGATACAACATCTCCTTACTCAAGGAAAAAGGATAATCAAGGACGTTGTGGATACCTATAAACATATTGAGAATGCAAGACTAGACATTGATAAGATGAAAAATGAACTCTTAGAAGAGAGTGGCAATTGTGAGTTGACATTGGAAGATCTAAGAGAGCTTAAAAGTGTTAGTTTTGATATATTTCTTTGAGAGGGAATCATGTATAATAGGGATAAGCATTTTGATTTTTGTAAAGCCATTGACTTCTAAGTCAAGATCCTTCTAGAAGCTTGTGAAAAGATTTAGTGGGCCAAAGAGGATGTAGTTGATGCCACCAACAATATTGATGATGAACAGGAAAATATCATTAAGGATGTCTTGGATGATGAATTGGATATCCTACCTAGTAATGACATCTTCAAAAATTTCCAAGACTTAGTTGAGAAAGATTCTTTAGCTGAAGAATATATTACCTTTGGAGCCATTTCAAAACTAATCTTATCTAAAAATGTATTAGGAAACTTGTCTAAATTCATTAGGAATTATCATAAGCTTCCCAAAAATATGGACAATGTATTTGAGATGTGTGATATATTTAATCGATACTCATGTGGACTAGAAGAATAAGAAACAAAAGATATGATTAAAAAGTTACAAGAATTTTGTCAGAAGTAAGATGAGATTCAAGACTAAATAGATCAATCTGATTGACAACTTGGTCATCTCATTTTGTTTTTACATCATACATGTTGATTTTCGATATGTTGGAACATCTTTTGGATTTTCAAGTTAAATGTGTCACTTTGTGAGAACCAGTCAAATGAACTATTAATGTTTATTTATTATTTTTATCATGCCATCCAAATAGTTTCCCCTTTTCCCTCCTCCACTTCTCTATAAATATAAAATTCTATGGCATTGTAAAGGTTTGGAGATTCTTGTAATAATAGTATAGATCCTGGAGTTGAAAGAGATAACTTAATTTTTTTCAATATGACTATTAAGGAATATAAAAGATATCTACTAACAATTGTGTCTTGTGGTGTTATCTTCCTTAATTAAGGTATTGTTCTTATGTTTGATGAGTTACATGTTTCTTTCAATTCCACTATCTTGTTTATTATATCTTCATCATTATTATTTTTTAATGTCATGTTAATATCTTTAGATCTGTATTTTCCTAAGAGAAAGTGTGATTTTACTCATTATTTTCTTATACTTCTAAATTTCTAGTCTTTTCCTTTCTTCCATTTTCATCCAACTTCCTTTCTGTAAAGAATAAATCTACTGGGATTAGATTGGATTTAAGTATTGTAAATATTCTCTAGTGTAGTTATATGAGTAATAAACAAGGTGCCTCCCCTTTATTTGAGTAAGGAATTTGTTTCGTGTACTATGGTTGCACCTAATATTTTGTCTTCGAAAAAATATCCAACCAAGAAGTTACAAAAACTAAAGAAGCTCTGTACAAAAGGATGATTCTTTTCTTTATGATATGGGATGTATTTTTTTCATAGAAATGTGGAAGTTATTTAAAATGGTGGTTAATTAACAAGTTTTACTGATTAATGTATACAGGTGTTTATGCTACTAAGAAGCTCAAAATTCCTTCCTTTATCTATTTAAAATCAGTTTAAGGTATGATCTTCCCCAGTGATTCACATTCCTATCCATCTGAGATAACACTTAATATACAAGGAGCAAAGACTTGTGAATTTGTTCTAGATATTATGCATGTGTACTTAAGAACTCCGTAAGTTTGAATATTGTGTGAAAAATGCGGTCATTATATTGATGTGATCTTGAGGGATATCATTATGAATGTCAAAACAAAGTATATAGATAAGTGATATTAAATCTGAGAAGCAATCTTTGTATTCAAGGTGTGACATGAGTTTAAATTTTTTTTATGTCAAAGGAGTGTGTTAGTGTAGTATCACAACACCCCTGAGAGTCTGCAACTAGATGGCTTGAGACTCTCAGCATGATTTCACAACATGGAACATCTCTCAAAGTGTTGGACCTTGCAAGTTGAGAGAACTCTGTGAATTAAGGCCAATTCCTATTATTTTATTGAGGTGCACACAAATAAATTGTAGAGGATCTATTCTAAAACCTACTCTATCTTACCAAGGATACCAGGTTTAGAAGATTCAAAAAATATAAACCTAATCTAACGATGTGATGCACCAAAGGAATGTAAAACACTCGTTTTGCAAGCTAACACAGACCATAAAAATGTAAATGCAAACACCATCCATAGATAATCAAACTACAACGAGAGATCAGAAGGTAATAATAAACACATGAGATGGTTGAGAATCATCCATATACATATATGATTTCTCCAAAGGTTGATACAGTGCATTACAACGGCCAAGAGGAAAAATATTGCATTAGAACTTGAATGAGAGATTTGCAAACTCCACAAATTCACTTATAGATAAGGGAAGAAGGGAGAGTGCAAAAAAAAAATATCCAACCCTTTACAATGAGCCCTATCCCTTCTTTTATAAATTTAGCAAAGAGAGAAGAAGGAGAGAGAGGTGGGAAAACTAATTTTAAGCTTAGCTATCAACCATTAATGCCCCTACAAATCTGCCCACAACCTGTCAAATCTACCTTGATTGCTTGTTTAGCGTGTTGAAGGAGGAAGAACTGTGGATCAAATCAAATCCAATTTGGTTGTTGGAGCAATCAGATTCTGCATTAATGTCCTGAAAGATGTTTTCCCATTTATTACCCATCTAACCTCATCAAAATTAAAGTTTCAGATCTCCATGGCGTATATGAGGTTGAGATCTCTCCAATGGTGTCAAATTTGTTGTATTTCGGGTACTAGATCAGAAGATATGCCCATTTGAATATTTGAATTGGGTCCATACAAAAATGGTGGAAACCGGTTAGTTGAACGATTTCGTGGGCCTGAAATTCACTTTGCCCCCCATTTTGGCACAAAAATACAAAAATGCAAAATTTTTCCCACAACCCCGTAATATTTTTTTCTCAAAAAATCATGTTCGAGTCTACGAGTCCGCATTTTCATATTTGGGAAAAAAATCACTTCAAATCCCACCAACTCGCACATAATTTAGGCCTGAAACGTGGCTCCTTGGGCATCGGTGAAGGCACGACTCATTTTTATACTCTATATCCCTTGGAAATGAAGCCAAAAAGTTAAAATTACTCCCGATGACAGACTTCCCTACTTTGACTTGGAATATGGCCATGTGGAGGTATGGCACGCGTTTAGGGACCGGCTTTGGATTTTTCTTGGATTTGAAGTGTGGACTCATACGACAAATCCGTCCCTTGAATTTCTTTCTTCACAAGGTCGTGTTTGATCAATTTTTTTGGGGGAAAATATGAGAAAACAATTTGGTGACTTGCGTGGACGTCTACTTGCTAGATGAATAGATCAATTTCCTTGTATTAATTAGAGACATATTCATGGGTGGTGGCTTGGCACTGGTCCTATTTTTCTTGAAATAGACACTTTGAGACCCAATTTTAGTTGCTTTTTATTTATTCTATTAGAAAGCAACTGTTACACCAACTTTGGGTCTCCATGTTGTAATTTCTGAAGGGCCTAGCACATTCACATGGAGGCATGTTGAACTGTATAATGATGTAAACCTAGAGCAAAAAAAATCCTATGCTAGAACACTTAGGGGAATAAAAACTTATGCTACCAAAAAACAATGTGCATACACAGTTAGGGAAAATAAAAATTCTATGCTAATATTTACGAGGGTGGAACCTTCTCTTTCAGTAGAAATGTTTGAGATGGATCCCATTCACTAGGATATGCAACTCTTCACGATCCAATTTAGCCAGCTAAAAAGCATTTCTATTCTTTCACCTTTTGATCATGTAAGGGCCACTCATAATGGCATCAAATTTAGAATGTTTTCCTAGTTTTTCCCAATCTACATCCCACTTCAGAACTAAGTCCCCTTCTTGAAAGGTCCTTGTTCTACCTTTTTTGTCAAAAATCTTCTTGATCAATGCTTGATTCTTTTCCATGCTCTGCATTGAATGATCTCTTGCTTCTCCTACTTCCATTAACTTTGCATACCTGATTACCATGGGTTCAAACTCGGCCAGTTCTAACTATTTCATGAGCTCCAAAGCGGTAAACTCCAATGATATGGGCAATAATTCCTCTTTCCCATACACAAGCTTGTATGGGGAGCTTCATGTGGATCTTTTGGATGTGATCCTATCAGCCCATAGAGCTGATTTGATCTTTGTATGCCAAGTTCTCTAATTTTCATCAAGATTCCTTCTGATAATCCTTAATAGGGTCTTGTTTGTGGACTCTTCTTGCCCATTACCTTGAGGGTAATATTTTGATGAAGTGTTGAGGTATACAACATTCATGACAACTCATTCAGTGATCTTTGTACCAAGGAATGCCAATACATTATCTGATATAATAGTTGCAGGGACTCCAAACCTGGTGGCTATTCCTTCATATAAATCCAAGATGTTGGATTCATTTGCTTCCTTAAGAGCCATTTCCTCAATCCACTTGGTGAAATAGTCGGTTGTTGTAAGTATCCACTTGTGGCCCTGGCTTGAATTTGGGTTAATTACTCTAATGAATTCTAGTCCCCATTGCATGAATGGTTGGTCAACTAAAATTGGGTGAAGGGGCGGGGGTGCTAAATTTTCTTCCCCTGTGAAGAATGTGCACTTTTTACACTTCTTGATCCATGAGTAGTAGTCCCTAAACATTGTAGGCCAATAATAACCAGCTTTGATGATCTTGAGAGCTGTTACTTGAGAAGAAAAATGACCTCCTGCTTCTCCATCATGGAACTCATGAAACACTCTCTCAATTTGGCCTGTGGTAGTGCACCTCAATAGAACACTATTGATATCCTTTTTAAACAAGACACCACCAATAAGCACATATGGGATGGCTTGTAGTTTGGAGTATATCCTTTTTGCTTTGTTCCATTTTGGATGGCACAAACCTGTTTGGAAATAATGCACCAAGGCTTGGGTCCAACATGGAATAGGTGCATCATTAGTTGGTTTCTCTTGATCTTTCTGTAGTAATAGGATAGCCTCTTCTTCATCCACTGACTTAGCTTGTTGCTTAGAAGCTAGCTGCTCACACAGACCCTTGCCATGAACTAGTTTGGTCATCTTGATCTCAATGTCATATTCCATTACCCAAGTGATCCAACCTGATCTCTTCTCACTCAAATCCTTTTTCAGGAGAAAATCCTTGACACCAACATGAGATACTAGTAGTTGAATCTTATTGTTTGAGACCAGGTGTCTGAACTTCTTCAAGCTCCTAATAATAGCAAGGAAATGTTTTTCAATGAAAGAGTACTTTACCTCATAGTCCTCCAAGCTCTGACTAAAGAAGGCTATGGGTTGTTCTGAACCTTCCTTGTTGGGTTGGACCAAGATGGATGAGATGGTGTCTGACCCTCCAAAATCATACACGATGAATTCTTTTAAGAAGTCTAGGTATAGAGGAGGGGGTGGCCTAGGAGCAAGTTTGCCATCCTGAATTAGAAAATTTTCAGCTCTAATGAAAATTTTATAGGCTACAGGTAAGGTGGTGCCTCCCATGGATTGAATCATTAAAGAAATATCAAAATTTAGAGCTCTAAGAAAGTATAAGAAAGAACCTTCATCTGTGGGCCTTACAACCAAAGGAATCTTGTCCCATGTCCTTTGGAATCTAAAGCAGAAATCTGTTAGCTACACATTAGAGGCCCTCTTGATGGTTGTAAAATGCCCTAAAAAGGATAGATTATCTCCCTTCTCTCCATATTGGTTATGGAGAGCTCTACACAGATGGTGCCAATTCTGAATAGAGCCTACTGTTAGACTCCTGAACCATTGTGAAGCTCTACCTTTGAGTGAAGAAGCTATCAACTTTATTACAATGTCCATCTTAGTGATCTCATGAATTACACAGACATTTGCAATATCTTGAATGTGGTCACTAGGAGAAGTCTGGTTCTCTCCAGTGAAATGGGGAATGCTCTTTAATGCTACAACTAGGACTAGATTTTGTGCATTGAGAGTGAGTGGGTTGCTGCCAGTGAAGTCAACATAGGGGTTGGATGGTTATGCCATTATGATTGGCCTGAGAACCCTTGTTGATTGAATGAATGGCCTACTAGGTGGAGGTGTTGATAAGGTGTTGTTTGATGGAGATGGAGACCTCTGGGCTCTTCTCCCTTCTCTCCCTCTGTCTGGGGACAAGTGCAGATAGACAAATAGTCCCTCCTCTGTGGTTATTGACCTTGTTTGTATTCTTCTCATGAACTTGAAAAGCTTGGATCGTTGAAACTAGTGGATACTGTTTCTTTGGGAGTCACCAGATGTGTAATTTTAGAGCTTTCTTAAAAGCTAAAATTACAACAAGTGCACATCAATCTTAATGCAATAAAGATGGAGACCTCTTTGGCCCCACCGAGCATGCCAAAACTATTAGTGCAGAATCACCGAACCCTTGAGTGTCTGCAACAAGATGCGTTGAGACTCTCAGTGTTCTTACACAACATGCATCATCTCTCAAAGTGTGGAACCTTGTGAGTTGAGACAACTCTCTAGATTCATCCCGGTTCCTATTCCTCTTTTTAGGTGCACACAAATAAATTACAGAGGATCTATTCTAAAACTTACTCTATCATACCAAGCAGACAGGGTTGAGAAGATACAAAAAATATAAACCTAAGCTAATGATGTGATGCACCAAACTAATGTTAAACACTCATTTTGCAAGATAGCACAAATCATAAAAATGTAAATGCAAACACCATACATAGATAACAAAACTGCAATGAGAGATCAAAAGGCAGCAATAAACACATGAGAGGGTCAAGAATCATCCATAGACATATATTATTGCTCCAAAGGTTGATACAGTGCATTACAATTGCCAAGAAGAAAATCCTTTCATTACAACTTGAATGGGAGGTTTAAAAACTCAACAAACTCACTTATAGACAAGGGAAGAAGGGAGAGTGCAAATCAGAAATGTCCAACCATTTAAAATGAACCACACCTATTATTTTATAGATTCAAAATAGATAGAAGAAGGAGAGAGAGGTGGAAAACTTAATTTGAAGCTCAACTACCGGCCATTAATGCCCCTGCAAATCTGCCTCAATTGCTTGTTCGACGTGTTGAAGGAGGAAGAATGACAATTTAAATCAAATCCGATATAGTTGTTGGAGCAATCAGATTCTGCATTAATGGTCTGAAATAATTTTTCCCATTTTTACTCACCTAATCTTGACAAAATTAATGTTTCGCATCACCATGGCATAAACGAGGTCAAGATCTCTCCAATGGTGTCAAATTTTTTGGATTTCAGGAACTGGATCAGAAGATATGCCCATTTGAATATTTGAATTAGGTCTGTACAAAAATGGGCGAAAGTAGTTAGCATAACAGGTCCACGAGCCCGAAATTCACTTTGCCCCCCCTTTTGGCACAAAAATACAAAAATGCAAAATTTTCACCGCAGCCCCGCAATACCTTTTTGTCAAAAAATCATCTCCAGGTCAGTCGGTCCACATTTTCTCATTTGGGAAAAAAATCATTTCAAATCCTACTGACCTGCATGTAGTTTAGGCCTGACACGTGGCTCCTTGGGCATTGAAAGAGGAACAACTCATTTTTATACTCTATATCCCTTGGAAACAAAGCCAAAAAGTTAAAATTACTCCCGTAGACCCGCTTCCCCGCTTTGACTTGGAATATGGCCACATGGAGGGCTGACACACATTTGGGGACTGCCTTTGGATTTTTCTTTTAAGGTTGCGTCAGGGTGACATGTGGCTTGTTCTGTGGCTTTCCTTTGTTCCTTTATGTGTTTTACTAAGTCCTTTTGGTTAGCGGGGCCGTATATTTGACTTGGGACACATGGATGCTCAACGCTCATTTGAGTCTTCCCCTTGAGTTTTACCCTTTGGAGTTGCATTGGGTTAAAACGAGGTACCTTCCACTAATTTTTCTCCATCTTGACTTTTTAACTATCCACTATGTCCCTCTATCGGACCTGGGACATATGGAAGGCCAATGCTTGTCTAAGGACCCACTTTTAGATTTATCTTTGAAGACGCGTTGGGCTGACACGTGGAAGCCTTGCACTCCTTTCAGTCTCTGTTTTGGGCCGTTCCTTTGAATGTGCACCATTTAGACATGTGGCACCTTCTGCCTACACTCTTATAATTAACCGATTTGGGCCCACTTTGAATCATTCATAGAGCCTGAAAACTTTGAGTTTTCTCCATTTCTTTCCCTTTGGGTCTCTGGTTTTCTTTGACACTATTTTCTTCCTTCCCTGACCTTGATCCTCCATTTTAGAGCCCATCTACGAAATGGTCATTGGATTTGAAGCGTGGCCTCATACAACGAAGCCATCCCTTGAATTTCTTTCTCAACAGGGTCATGTTTGATCAATTTTTTCAGGGGAAAAATTGAGATAACGGAGTGACAGAGGGAAGTATAATGTGTGAAATCCATTTGACGCAAGGGGGATGTTAGTGGTCTTCTAAGATTTTATTATGAATAAAAATGATGTACATATATCTAGTCAGGTAGTATTATAGTTTTTTACAAGCAATATTATAGGGTTAATTAGTTATTTAACTTAACAAGTTGTTTTTAACATAAAATGGTAGAGTACATTGAAATAATTATTTAGGACTATGACGTTTTTGTATGATCCATATCTATGACAGTTGATTGAGGCATGAGATCTTTTATTTTATTTGACAATCAAAATAGGATAAAATGGTGATAGGGGATAAAAAAAGTGATGTTATGATCTATGCTCAGTAATCTTCTAGGATGATGAGAAGTTGCTAATTTTTTTACTGAAATAGTAGTTTAGGGACAATGTTCCAAAAGAATGTTGTGATAGAGATAGAGGCAAAAATTAATGATTTATCTTGCTAGAGACATATAAGAAGATAAAAAACATGAATGAAGCTAAAAATGGAGAATTGCATTACAGGGGAAATTTTTTTATCACCTCATCAGGTCCATGGGTCATCATACATTGTTGTTGAACTCAAAGAAGAAGAAGCATAGTCTAAGGGGGAGCAAAGTCAAACAAGTAAGTCAGTTATCCAATGTTTTCATTATGTATTTTTATTGTGAGTTATGTTTTTCGATTTCTCGTTATCATTATTACTCTATTATATATTTCAAAGGGGGGATTAGACTCATAGAAATGGAAATGTAGTCATGTAGGTTTTTGGTCTTGTTGTTTTCCATCAATGTTTTTGAAGGTGGTTTCCATCAAAGAAAAAGGGGGAGATTGTTGGCCATTATGTCTAGGTGTTTTCATTGATGTTAAATTATTTGATGGAAAATGGTGCTTATGTTTCACATGAATCTCTATGAGGAATATTTCAGTGTTAAAAATTAAGTTTGATTAGTAGTGCCTTGTTTTGGTGAGGTTAATAATGTATCTACAGATAGTTTCAGGAATGGTACACGCATGAATGGTCATTGTAAGATTCCCAAAGGTTATTATAAGTGCCATCATGGTCAAATATGTGTGTTATAGGTGTTATATTTTATTTATATGGTTAACATTATAATTCCATGTGTTTTCATTAGTTGTAGTTCTCATTTTATGCCTATTCCTACTCCTAGAACATGATGAATGAGTTAGGGGTATGAATTTTGGAGTAGATCATTATTTTTTAGTCATGGTAGGAGCACAGCGATGGTGTACACAACATGTATGATGATTTTCATGTCATTTTTCATAGGTTTAATGATATTTCACTGTCCTTGGGAGGAAAAATAATGAAGACAAGCTAAGTAAGCATGGGTACGTCATTTTGGTTGGAGAGTTTTAGGAATATTTGAGCTAGATAGCAAGTATGGATAGTTAAAGGATATTTTAATGATGCTTCATGATAATTTTTATGTCAAAATGAAGAATATTTTGTAAGATAAGAATTTTTTTCCAAAACGGGGTTTTCAAGATTGTGTTTTTGTGCTAAATGTTAACATTTTTATGCTCTTTTTAAACTATGTGATTTGCATGGAACCCAAAGGTTTTGGGGGAGGTTTTTTATAATTAGATAAGAATATTTACCAAAAATAATGAGGTGTTTTGAACATCAAGTTTTTTATGAATGATTGTTAAGAAAAAAGGTTGTTTTGAAACCCTAGAAAACCCTCCTTCTAGAGTTACTTGAGATATTTGCATTTTATTGTATCCATAATGTCTTAGCATGTAAGAGTGATACATAAAGTTTGAATAGGATTCCTCTAGGATAATTTTTTTGGTGGTCTGGTGTTCCAGCTGTTTTGGAAAGAAAGAGAAAAACCCTAGTTTTGATGTTTTTTGTACTCTCAAGGGTGAGATGGAAGCTTAAGGATGAAAACCAAATTTTTATTGAATCCTTGTGAGATTATATAAGTAGGAATGAAAATATATAATTAGTTACATCTTATAAAATGGAAGATATAGGTTCTCAAAATGACCCTACCGATTTTTGCATTAAGGGCTAAAAGGCTACTCTTATGCTTTGGAGCTAGTTTGATCATTTTGCAAGTTGTATTTTTGGTTTTTCATTAGGGATACCATGTAGGCACATGATATTATGTGTTTTAAGGTATTTTTTTGATGTGGTAAAATTGTTTTTAATTGAAGACCTAATGGCCAAGAAAGCCTTAGGTGGCTTGCTTGAGAAGGTGATAGAAACAAGTGTGTTGGGTGTGATTCCTCCACATGAGCTATGCATGCTAGTAATTTCACATATTGGTACAAATTTCATTTATTTTTTCAAGGATTTGGCTGATTTTGGAATAGTTTTTGAAGAATATTGAGCATGTTTCTCTCAAGATTGGTTCTTGGGTCCATAGAACCGAAAAAAGTAGTTTCAGATGTATGATTAGTTTAATGCCTTCCACTATGATTTGGAAGAAAATGTAAGATTTTATTGAAATTATATTCAAATAAATTTCCTTTAATATTTTTTTTTTCTCTTGGTGAAGAGTTTTGATAGGTGAACTTATTTTTGAAGACTTAAATCTAGGGTCTTGAAGCCAATTTGGAGCAGTTGCGGTGATTAAGTTGTTTGGAGATCTTCCACTTGGAGTTGGAAGAAAATGTGAGTTTATTTGGAAATTAGATTCAGATATATTTTCAATGGTACATGAATTAAGGCACAATTATGATATTTTCTATATCAATTTGGTCATTCTTTAGCACTGAAATTCTAGGCATTGAATACCTAGTGGGGTTTGTAAACTTCTTTATGAGTTTCATGGTGGAATTCGGTGTTTTTATGCTTCCTGATATTTTTGACGATGCTTAGAACTTGTGTATGAATTGTGTGGATAATATGGAGGATTGAAAAATTTGTTCGAAGACCTTGAAGTTGTTAGAGCATTCGTTGGTGCTTAAGAAGCTTGTTTCGAGCTTGCTTGATTTCTTGGATCCTGATCATGATGATTTGGCCCCTTCACACTATTTTGGTATTTTTTAATTGTTTTTTACTATCTTGTACTTATATTTTTAAGTTGGGGTGACCAACCTACTCATTCATGGATGACCTCAGAGGTGTTATGTTCTTGATTTTTGTATATAAGTATGTTATATTGGTCATTTGTGATAAGTTGAGCCAAGGAAAAAATATGGGACCTAAAGGGGGTTAAATGAAATTTTTTATTGGTTGATAAAAAATATTAAAATATCCATGAATACCTAAGTAATATTGAATACTATATGTGCAAGAAAAAGTGATATATTCGGCCAATGAAGGAGAGGGATTGAGTGAGTTAGAGAAAAGGATTGTTTGAAGAAGGTTTAATGTGTTTGTAAGCTGAAAATGGATCAAAATAAGCATAATTTCATATTCTTATATAAAATATCCTTTGGTGATTCATATACATAGGATTCATTTATTTTGAGTCATATCAACAAGTGTTTAGGGGTTGATGATCCTTGTGGGGTTTATGGCTTAACAAAATAATATTGTAGGATGTGTAATATTCTTGCAAGTACTTGATTTGAGTAATATAGGAAATGGTTTTAAGTGATTTTTATTCCTTATAAGGGTTTTCCATTTACATCTAGTGTCTATGTGTTCTCCCTCTTATTACATGCACATGTGAATGGTTAATGTAGTCTATTAAGTTGACATGTGGTTATGTATGATGAATTGTTAAATTAATGTTGAATGCTTGTCATTGTAAAAGAAGTTAAAGTTTGGTAGGACTAATTCACCCCCCCTCACTCCATTGTGTATCTAACACATGATATGCCACAAGTTATATAGTGAGTCCCTCATGGACCAATGGAGATTACTTAAAAGGGTGACATGTGTTATAATCCATTTCCTAGACTTAGAAAAATAAATGAATAGGGTATAAAAGGGTTGGAAGACACAAAAAAAATAAAAATGTGCCATGTGATCTGATCCCTTATAGCTCATATGTCTGAATATCGAGATAATTGAAAATTTGACTTAGGCATATGATAACTCAAAAGTATTAATGAGTGACATGTGGCCTTGATATTATGTGTGTGTTTGTGTACACACATACACACAGAGATGTGTGTGTGTGTGTGTGTGTGTGTGTGTGTGTGTGTGTGTGTGTGTGTGTGTGTGTGTGTGTGTGTGTGTGTGTGTGTGTGTGTGTGTGTGTGTGTGTGTGTGCGTGTATAAATAAAGTTATATATTGACATATGGTCCACTCACAAGTAATTGAATATTGGTAAAATGTGAAAAATAATCACCAAATTTTGATCCCATAGTAAATCATGAGATTCCATGTCATGTAAATCAAACAATATTTTAACCAAACAAATCTCAACACATGGCAAAATCAAGAGTTTCCATGTGTCATAAAACTAGCCCTAGATACCACATAATTCTCCTAGTTTTGGTAAATATGGGCCAAAGCAAAGACCAGTGAGGAGAAGACAATTTTCAAGGAAAATTTCTAGGTAAAAATTGATCCAACATTCACCACTTGTGCATAATGAATTGAGATGTATATTATCGGCCATATCTTTTGATCGGGACAAGTAAACAAATACATATCAATGTTATTAGAAATTTGTTGATGAGTACTTTGACATGAGACTATTTAAGGTCATTTTCCTCCATATTATGGGAGTAATGGGTAGTCATAAGTTTTATCTTATTTTCTTTGTTTTGTTTCAAGTCATAGTAGTTAGTTGGGATCCCTTTATATCTGATGTGTTATCTTTTAACTATGAAAAATATCATAGCATACGCCTTAAGGAATTTTGATTAAATATTTTAAGTTAACATATTATTTATGGAATGGGCATGGGAAATATCAATGAACAAGATATTCTCTTCTCTTTATTTCACCTCCCTTTTCTCCGTTCTTCTTTAAATATAATTTTGATCTCATTATACAAGATTCCTCCCTCATAAATAAAAATGTATTCTTCTATCATAAGGACTGAGATTTTAAGTTCATTGATATTTGTTTATAATTCTAGTAAATGTGTGAGTTTCTTTTCTCCTTGGAGTAATACAAAGTGTTTTCTTCAAGCTTTAATATAAATCTCATTATGGATCATATATGACATTTATTGTTTTATAATAATTTATTAGTTGTTTATTTTATTTTGTGTGATATATTGTGTGTCTAGTAATTACATGATTTGTATTCATGATTTATAATAAAGGACGAGAAAGAGAGATTCTCAACTCTTTGGGTGTATCACCATGTTTTCCTCCCCATTTTCCCTAGCATGTCGTATATTATAGTATATTAATGATATCAGTAGATTAGTTAGGATAAGATTCAACTTTCTATGGAGGTTATCCTCAAGGATTGAAGTTCCCACACCTTAGAGCAATTGTCAAATTTTAGTTGTTTGGATACCAATCCTATTTTAATTCTCTTGGGAACAAACTTTCATCTACCAAAGTTGCATATGGGAATATAGGAGGAGCGTTGATAACTGCATAACTATCCATGGATAAATATTGCATTAATATTAAAAAAATTCTCAGGTATTGATGAATCTTGTGTCTATATTTAGGAATACATGCCCTATGTTTGATATCCAAATTATCTGAACTTTTTAGTCAATAGTTTTGTACTATTCAAATCCTTATAAATATTAATTTTTATAATTATTATTTGTAGAATGTAACTGTGAATATGATTCACACAATCAGTATCCTCATATTAATAAGATGTAAGAAAATTGAGAGTAAATTATAAAATTCACCATCTCTTTCAATTTGAGAGTCTTTCTTTTAATAACATGGTTTTATTGTGGATTAAAATCCTTTCTATGATGAAACTAGATACCTTATAGAGCTTCAACAATATCCTTAAATAATAAAATCTAGATATTTACCTCAATTATCTTTGCACAAACACATGAACCTCTTTTTAAATTGGTTTTGTAAAAAGGCATTGGTTTAAAAAGAGGCTGAAATTTACTAATTTACCTTCATTAAGATATAAGCCTAGCTATGAGAATGAAATTTATCAATGAAGGTGACCACATAATATCTAAATAGAGTGTGATGACATGGTGCCAAAATTCATTGCGTAGATCAAATAACTTAAAATTCTCTCCATTATTTTCCTTTCATATATTTTTTGTAAGGATTTTACCAATAAAACACCTTTTAGAGAAACCATTATAAAATGTAATGGAAGATAGTCCAATGATTGAGTAGCTTTGATGAAGTTTCTAGAGGTAGTGATAATTTATGTGGTTAAATCACTCATCCCATAACTTGATTTGTTTGTATCAGTAAGTAACACACAAGAAGAAAAATTAAGCACAAATTGCTAAAATGTATATAAGTGTGCAAGGTTCTAAGATTTTTAGCTACAATAATTTGAGAAGAATCAAGGTGATCACAATTGATGAATGAATCATGTGTGGACATAGTAATAATTTTAGTTTAGAAGATACTGCACAATGAAAAAATAATTTTTGAGAGAAAGGCATAGAAAAAATATTTTGTAAATTTCTTTCGGCATCTTAATAGACCATGTTCTCCTTAAATATTGATAAATGAAGAACCACACACAAAAATATGATGTGTAGTATAGGTATTACTAAGGAAAATAAATATATAAATATATTTTGCTAAACAATAATTATTGAAAAGTGGTACCTAGTTTTATTTTCATTTCAAGAAGAGGATGAAGAAATGGGAAAACTTTGTCAGACAAGAATATCTGCTTTCTACAAAAACAGTCTTTGTCAGACAAGAGTTATGTTGTTTGAATGAATTAAAAGAAAAAGAAGTAGAATTGTTCTTATTTATTGTGTTTTTTTATTTTGATTATATTTTTTGAGGTGCTATTAAATTATTATATTACTTAAAATAATAACTTGAAGAATCTCATATGATCTTAAATGACTTGAATTTCAAATATATGTCATCAATATGATTACTAAGAATACACAAAATCATAAAAGGAAAAAAAACTTACAACGATTGATTATTTCTACAAATTTTAATTATGATGGTCATCATCAATATGTAAGATTGCCACTAACCTCTTCTTCTATTTTGATACGGAGTGTATGTCAAGAATTTTTGCTAAGGAATACTCACCTCATTTTGATGACATCTCTCCTCCATCTTCACCATATGCTCATTCTTCTAAGTATCTTCATTGATGGGTTCAAAAGACACGAGATGAAGTTGGTTCTATTCTAGGTCAATCCTTTTGATACTGGACATATTTACAAACATTATAGAGATATTCCTCATGCATACATACACAAAACAAATATTCGTTAATCCTTCAATTATACTAGTGATACTTCAAATTGAGACACATTCATAAAAGAAAAATATAACTCTTTAATGAAGAAAAACACTTAATATTTATCATCTCTTCTTATATGATGAAATTTAATTAGTTCATAGTAGAAATATATATACATAAACGCAAAATAATCACAACAAGGATATTCCTAAGTAGAAGCCATTGATTCTTATAAGACATTCTCCCCTATCACTAAATTAAACTCAATTTGCATTTTATTTCTATATCTTGGATAATACATCTGATGGGCATGACGATTTCTTTTCTTCATAATGACCAAGTAATGAGAACACACCAATATGTAGTAGCCTCGTGATTGTATGCTAGAATCTTTATTTGTATGTTGGTTTAAGGGACACCATTAAACTCCTATACATTCCCCTTGAGCATGGTATGAGAAGATGGATTCCGTCACCATCCCATAAGGATTTTCTTAGATATAATCCCATGTATTGTCCATTTTGAATGAGACTTCATTGTGATTCTTTTCGTTACTCCTTTGAATCCTATAAGATGAAAGTATGAATAAATATTTCTTTAGCTTACATATTTCTTCTAGGATTCCACATGTTCGTTACTTTAGTCTTCTCATTTCAAATTTCAGCATTCTAAAGTCATGAGGGATTGTATAAAGTGAACCACAATTTATAAACGTCATATTAAGATATAAGTCATTAAAAATGCACTGGATTAAATTGAAATGTAATCCATAATAATTATCACTAAGAGATCATAAGAACTAAATAAAATAACTTCTAGAAAACTCAAATATATCTCCGTTGATGCAAAATCTATCCCGAGAAGTGAAAAATACATGTAACGTGATTTAGATTTATTAAAGTTGGGACGTGGAAAGTGATTATATAGACAAAAGTCCAATAACATAACGACAACACATTACATTTATAATCTAACAAAATTTAATTTAAAAGAGAAAAAGTAAATTTCCACATGGCTATAAAAAGGAAAGTTAATAGAACAACAAAAAAGTGTCCGGATATGTTTGTTAGAAGAATATGAAATTTTCATAAGCATAGGGACGTAAATTTTTTTTTTTAAAAAGTAAAAAATAATTATAGAAGGGAAATGGACATAAGTGTGAAATTTCAAAAGTGAATTGAGAAAGTTTTATGGATGTCTAAAAATGTCAATATGGTTATAATCATAATGGATACAATATTAGCAAGAAGCTTGAATTGTGGTACTTTTATGGTGAGGGAGTAAAATGATTATAGTAAAATCATTGTTCATTTTCTCTGGTTCTATAAGAATCATATCAAATTTATCTCCTTTTTCAATATCTTAATACACATGTAACAACTAGTATACGCATAAAATATAACTCTAAATGGTTGCATTAAACTTCTATATGAATGCTTCAACACTATAATAATTTCTAATTTCTAATCTTACAATTGAAATATTCACTCTTCTTGTTAATTCTCTACAATTAATAATTTAAATAATAATAATTATTTTACTATCCTTGCCATATTATTATTTAATAATTATATTATTAATTATTTTACTGAATTAATAATATAATTATTAATTATTAAATAATAATATGGCAAGGATAGTTGTCTAAAGGGGGGATTATGACTTGTGAACCATTTATTAGGTTACAAATCTCTTTGAATATTTAATATGGAGAGTTTAACTGATAGAACCAGAATCGTTCTCTCTAAATTCAACAGATTGGATGTCCAAATATATGCTTAACAAGTGTAATCTGTTATATAAAGTCATTGGTTTCCCTTCATTAATCCTCCTCTTCCCCCTCCCCCCACCAACAAAATACACGTTTCCCATTCACCGCCCAAACAAAATAAATTTATAGGAACAGATAGATGAAACCATTCAACAAGTATATGGGCAGTTTTAAAGTGAGATTTACAAGCTCCCGAAACATTTGTAAAAATACCAAGTTTAGTAGACAATTTTAAAGATGAGATTAGCAGTTCGCATAGACGGTGTTAAAGATGAGATATACAAGCTCTGGGAAAATTTTTAAGAATAGCCAAATCAAAAGAATTGCAAATTTAGTCAGTTTTAAGAATAAGATTTACAAGCTCTCAAAACATTTGTCAGCATAATAAATTTAGGCTTTGTAAGAATAGCCAATTCAAACCATTTAAAAACTATTAGCAGTTTTATAGATGAAATTTACAAGCTCCCATAAAATCGGTGATAATAACAAATTTAATAAGTTTTAAAGATGAGATTTACAGCCGCAAAACATTTTTAAGAATAACAAATTTAAGTTGTAAAGATAATTAGTTCCACAGGCTCCCAAAAACATCCGTAAGATTAACCAGCTGAAACCATTCAAAAGTTTAGCCAGTTTTAAAGATGAGATTTCCAGTCTCCCAAATCAAAACTTTTCAATATTATATATATATACATTCCATTACAAAAACTGAACGCCCCTTTTACAGATCTGCCCTCCTTTTATAATCTGCAAGTGAAAGGAGCTCAAAAACCGCTCTAGATTTTAAACAAGTTTCACGTAAACAAATGCCTTATGAATTA